>KE525003.1:711878-762147 GCA_000441895.2 Anopheles sinensis
CAAAAAGAGAGAGAGAGAGAGGGAGTAGGAAAACCCAAAAATTCTTACCGCTTGAAATTCAGACACAAACACAATCGACAGCGATAACTTATCGTCTCCCAGTGGTCCCGTTTCCTGGGAGTGTCAGGGCTCGTTGATCCCTCTGACTATGCCCCCTCTAAGCAACAGTAGTGGCAGCAAAGTTTTCGCTTCAAACTCCGATATGATACGATGGTCAAATGTAGCTAACCACTAGGTACACCTCATCTGCACCATTACGAGGTGGGCAGGTGGGCTTTAGGCATGGAGGTAATAACAGACATCGGGCAGGGTATATACACATACAGCTCGTGGACTGGGAAAGTTTACCGATAAGACGTATCGACGAATAAGTGAATGATTCGTCGGAAGAATGGTAAAATGGACGATCGATTAGATTTTGATTTATACTCGAGAACTAATCGGCTTGCGCTGCGGAAAATCGTAACGCAATCCGGGGTTCTCTGAATAGGGAACCCCGATTGAGTCGTTTTTAGAATAGAACGTCTTGCGTATCTCCGGTTCTTCGCATTAGGAGGTTGGGAAAGAAAAGGAGAAAGGTGAAAGAAATGTAATTGCAAAGCGAGTACCATTTAACTTACATCGAATACCGGTTGTAGAGGAGGACTCGCAAGGGGTAGGTACCTTTTCCGGAAGTTGCCGCAGTACCTCCTGAGGTGCATTTTTAATTAGATTTGCACGGCGAAATGGGCTTCCATTTGGTAGGGTGAGCGGTTAGGTCTCTTCAGCAACAAAAACGAGAGAAAGAGAGAGTCATACACGGTGCCTGCTTTGTGCGCGGAGAAGAATCCACCCATTAACGAAGGACGACGGACGGACGTTTGACAGGACGTTTGACAGGACGTTTCTCTCCGCGCGTTCAGCTGCCGGGAGAAGTTACGCACCTTTTTTTGCGCCTCAGTTTCACCATTCCCGTTGGCCTTTGTAAGCGTCAATCAAAGACCTCTGCAGGCTGGCATCTTGATTTTCTGCTTTGTTTAGCCTTCCTAGCCTGGAAGGTATCCTGGTCTTGGGTTGCTCGCTACGACGGTTCATCCTTGACGGTCCATCGCCTATGGACGTAACCACCAGGTGTGTGTGGCTATCTATCATATGGAGACCAAAAGCTAATTAGGCTAAAATGGAAAAGGAATCAAGGGGCCCAGCCTAAAATAGAACAACCATGAGTTGGTTGGCCTCCGCTCCCGTGGGGCCACAGTCCATGTCCCCTGAGTTCCGGAGTTCTGGAGTTCACGCGAATTCCGTTGCGTGACGTAACGTGAGGTCGCTGTAGCCTTTTTCAGGATTCTAGTAGATGGAGCTTAAGTAAGTAATTGCTTCCGCAGAAAGGAATTGAAAATGAATTTGACCTCATCCTGGCCTGTTCCTTGTATGACAAACGAGGATAGCTATCGTTTTGCAGTTTGGTGTTTTGTTGCAATGCTGTTTTGAAGTTAAAGCGTCTCCGTTGAGCGTTGCTAAATATCGATCGTTATCTTCGAAGTAAAATGGGAGAAACAGGAGGATAGAGCGGAGAGAGAATATGACACTTGACCCTATATTGACAAGTTTCTTCCGCGGGAACCTGCCAAGGATAATCCCAGCCAAGCCCAGCGCCGATCGTATTACACGGCGATGGGAAAGTGCGTGTGAAAAATGTGTCACAAGTTCACCACCAGCACAGCAGATAAGAACGTCGTCCCCTGGAACAAGTGGCAAACCTAACGGACGAAGGCAAAAGCGGACCTCAAATAAAAAAGAAAAATTGTCTAAGTGGGAAAAGCGTCAACAACGCCAAAGACAAAATACCGAGCGGAATGAGGAAGAAAAACGGCAACGGGTACCGTTTGCTTCAGCCGGCTGACTGTTGTTTTTTCCTCACTTTTCCACCTCACGGAGTTTCACATATGTTTTCTCGTCGTTTTTCTCCATTTTCGTGTTCGGCTTTCGCGGGTAACGCGACCGAATGACAAATGAAAGGAAAACGGCAAACTGAAAAAAAAGAAAACCACTTGCATCCCTTATCGTGGGAGCGTCGTTCGTCTGCCGTGGTGACGCCCAAACGGATCAACTCGTAAAAGCAGGGTGGAAATGCGCGAGGACAACAAAAACCACCAGCGACCACGGTCGGAGGAAAATCTTCTGTGGATGAACGCGAAGTGAAATATGCATCGACGGAGGTAGGGGAAATGCGAATGGAAGATGCATAAGGAAATACGTGCAAGCAAACAGAGAAGATAGCAAAAACACAGAACCCTTCAAAGATGAAGGCTTACGTGACATTTGCTCCGACCACCGGCTTGTGCGAAGATTCGGGAGTTAACAAAAAAAGGAAATAAGGAAAGAGAACCAGAGCGAAAGTGCGAAGACGCAAGGAGGAAGGGGGTGTCGGTGAAGATAAAGGCATTTAAAACTCACTCATAACTTCTAATGCATATCTTGGTGCAACAAGTTCGAGCGAAAAATGGTACAAAATATAGGTTGTAAAACCGTTCCGTTTGCATTAACGGTGATTTCAAATCGACGTCATAGAAATGCTGTGTAGGGGAAAGTGGCGTTATATGCGGTATGCAAACATTGGTAATCAATTATCGTTGGTTTGTAAAATAACCCTTGTTTTCAGAGTTCGGTCGATATTCAATAACAACAATCAATGAAATATTTTCATTATCAACTTTGACATATCATAAACGTCATAAAGCGACATAAACATTTTGCTGAGAAAACGAAATAACGAACCATAAACATTCAAATACATGCAGTAAGGAAATGTTGAGTATGAACATTCCTTGGCTCGAAAACATATAAAACTTGTGAAGAAAACAAAAATGCCTCTTAGAAGATGTGTGAAACCGAAAGGAGAAGAACCGTTCTCACCGATGCAAGCGTTTTCTTCGCGTAATGGAGCATATTTCCCTGTCCCAGACAGATGAAGAACCTTTGCTTGCCCCTGCCCTTCCCTGTGCTTCTCTCCCTCTTTTCCTTCGGTTGTACCCTGCAGCGGTGCTGCCTTGTTTTGCCCCCTTCGTAGATCGGGTTTTTTGTTTTGCATTTCTTATGCTTGTTCCCTACCACACCCCAGGAAGCTTCTTCCACAGGTCGGACGCGCTGCGGAAGTTTTTCTGTTCGCAAACCCGATATCCATCCTCCACCGCGACGCTTCATCCCGTCGTACCTTTCTCGGTACGGTTATCTGTTTTCGTTTTCCTCGAGCAACACGAGCCGACGAGCTTGACCTTGCCGCCTCTAAAAGGATCTAGGATGCTGCATCACACAACAGTCTAACCGATCCAGCCGAGTGGCTTCAGCCCAACGCAAACGAGAGAAAACCCAGGTGAAAAACATGTACAGCGGGAAAAACATAATGCACATTCCCACCCATGTTTGACTTGCCTTTCTGAAACTTGCTGGGTTTGCGGAATTTTTGCACACTACCTCCTGAGTGAAGGTTTCGTCCTGGCAGTCCCGTTTTCGTCCGCACAGCGAGTTCTGAGTTCGTATTGTTTTGCGTTGTGTTTTTTTTTGGTTGTTTTCGATTCGCTTCCGTTTTGCGTTTTTTTTTCTTTCTGACGCTTGTTTGCCCGTCCTTCACATATCCCCCTTCGATTACCCATTTACCCACGTACACGCGCTGAAGATCTGGTAGAGGAAAGGGGAGGGGAGGGGGGGGGAAAAACACCCCGAAACCTAATATATCTCGTCTTGTACCGTAATTCTTCGAAAATTGTACTCTGAAGTGGTCGGCTCGAACGGTTTCGGGCAGCACACAGTAGGCCACAGCTTCCAGACGGTGGAAGAGACAAAACCAAGGGTTTTTTAGCACCGGGAGGGAGAGGGGAGGCACTTCAGGCTCGTGTACGTGGCTGACGAAGGACATCCCACTTGAAGGAGCTACAAAACACAACGAGATAACGAGTACTTTTCCAACACATAAGAGACGTACTCGTCTGGTTGAAGGATGGAATCTCCTGTAGGGGAGAGTGGGGCATGATGCACCGGGTAAAACCGCAACCTTTAGATGAATTAGGAATTACATAAAATTTAGTAAAAATTAGTGTTGTGCCTAATCAATCTTCAGGCAAGATTCATTCATTTTTCAGGGATTCATGAATCTTGAAGGCATTCTTCAGGGATTCATAAATCTTCTGAGGATCATAATTCGCTGAGAACAGCCACGAATGAGTAAAGATTAATGAATCCCTCAATATAATAGGAGACGTGACGAACATTTTGACACGTTGCCTCTAAAAATTCCTTTAAGATTTTTGAATCCCCGAAGATCCATGAATCCCTAAAGGTTAATCTAAGTCTTAAAGAATGCCTGAAGATTCATGAATCTTTTGCACAGGGATTCAAATTCATTAATTTTGTTGAGAGATTCATTCAGATTCGCGAAGCTGAATCTTACTTACAAAACTCTAATAAAAATATGAGTGCTTTTGGCATGTTTTGGCGTATGTTTGGGGTTTTTTTCGTCAACAACTTGTCGAAAATAATTGTGTGTCCGCTCAGGAGCGTGTATCGCCCCACCGCGCCTTATTTTCGGGGCTCCGGCGATTGCTTAAGCATCATTCTTCGGTAGCCACCGGCCATTGATTTGGTGCAAGGAAAAGCCAACTCGGTTAAACTATTTGTCGAGGTTTTTCATCTCCGCTTCCTCAACGCTGCCAGACAGCAAGTCCTGGCTTGCCTGCCAGACATACAGCGAGCAAGTTTACTGCAGTGTTGTGCTGCTTTATAACCGCACCTTGATTTGCATTTTTCGTGGTGCGAGATGAGTTTCCGAGTGAACCACCCGGGTAATTCGCTCGAAAACCCGTGGGGCATGAGGCCCTGTCGGCGAACCGGCAAGACCCTCGGAAGACGTAGACGCGACGCGTTTCGAGCAAACGATCGTTTCAAGGACAGTGGCGAGCATCGAAACCGGTGAGACTAGGGGAACCGCAGGACGGAGGAAACTTAAGCCCGCGCGAGGTTTTATGGCTGTTAAAGCGATGCTGATTGAGGCTTCGAGGGAGGATGAGGCGCACACTCGGGTACATGTAAAATAAGATGATTTTCCCAGAGCTCGGTGGGACTCCGAGGTTGAGGTCTACTTTTCATTAGGCCTCACGGGCTTTCGGTCTCTCAGTCTTGTAAAACTTCTCGCCATCAGCGCCACGAAAAAAACAACACTTGGTGTTGTAAAGGGCCCGAATGGCCATAAAATCGGGAGTTAAACGAAGCTGGACCGGCAGGAGGTGCCGAGAGAGCGCCACATCTAGAACGTTAAGGCTACTAGAGGACGCGTCAATCAATGTGCCATAAAGCGGTGGACCCCGAAAATTCAATGAAGACATTCTCCCCTACCAATCAGATGTATCAATTAAATCGGAGTGAAACGATCGCTTATTAGGGGACGATTTTGGGCGCCTGCGCAGACGAGAGCCGGTGCCGCTTTCACCGGACAAAACTGTCAAACATCGTGCCCAGACATCGGCGGACGTAATTGCTCGCCCTAAGAACTAAATAAGGCTCATTAAAAACACGGTTGACCGTCACCGCGATCACCCGAGGTGATCGATCAGTTGTCAGGCGAAGGATTTTTTCTCCCATTCCCTCGAGAGTTTTAGCTTCGAGGTGGCGCTTTGGTTCCTCAGCGCCTAGCCTAGATATGTTCCTAGGGTTTAAAACTAGCGAGGGTCCCGCATTGCCACCCGCTGTGGCGCGCTCCGTACGGATGAGTTTGCCAGCGTGGCGGGAGGTCACATGAAAAGACACACACAATAACCGAAGCGGTTGAGTTGCCACATCCGTAAGATCGGCGTGTTCTAAGTGTGGATTGCGGGGCGCGAATATGACGATTCTCAAGAGACGCACATGCTTCACTAAAACGTCACTGGCCTTGGGCGGCAGAATGGATGAGCAGCGCTCGGTGGGTCATTTAAGGCGGCATGGACGCAATAGTGTTAATCTCAAAAATGAAACGACTCAAATTACAGTCAACTTGCAAAAAATCAACTGTAAGTTATAAGTAAAATATACAATAGTTACAGTACACAGAATATAATAAGTAAGAATAACAGAATATAACAAGATAACTATAATAAACAGTACTTAACAGAGAAAAGGCAACGGTGTCAGTTATTATAATTAAAGAAAACTTATTTATCCAAAGTGAACCAAAGCCAACCAAAGTGAATTGGTTTAGAAACCTAAGAAAACTCATAAGTTTATTTGCAAACGATTGCGAATTGCTGGCCAATCACAATTTCTACATCTACAATTTCTTCTAATTATATGTGAAGTTCATAAGTGTTTGATAATAAATTCAAACAATAAAACAATAAAAATACTATATTTTTCTTGAAATTTGTAGTATTCTTTATATGTAACCAAATCTGAGTGATTTTACGAACTATCAATACAAAATATTGCTTGAATTTTTGAGCTCTGAAAATAATTGTTTTCACCGATGATTCAACGAAGTTTGAATAACATTGAAAGGAATTTAAAAGAATATAACAAATATACAACTCAAATCAAACCAAATCTTTTAAAATCGTGTATTTTAATATGCATCAAAATAAACAACGTAGTGCTCTAATTAATGCGTCCTACTTAAGCTAGATAATTGTATAAATTCATAGACTAGGGACATACAGTTTCGGCGGAGTTAGATTTCAAGGAGCATTCCTTACGAGCAAAGGCGAACTCCCAAGGTGCCCAAATGGAGAGTTTCGAAACCGTTCCCTTCATCACCCTATTGGGACGTGATTCTTTAAGGCCTCCGAGGCCATTTTTGACGAAAAATAAAAACGGAAATGTTTTTTAGAATATTCCGGCCCTATAGAAGCCCTTGAACTAGAGCCACACTGCGGCGCGTGTGAACATCGCGTTCGTCGATTGATTGTGTGTTCGGCCAGCAGCTGTCGTACCGCAACATCTCTGTTCAGCTAACGTCGCGCTGGCGCTGCCTGTGGGGACCCACTCGGAGGGAAAATAGTGGACGAGTTTTTCTCGAGCTTCGAAAGGCCCTTCGGTGGGGCAAACGGCGCGTGTGGCGTGTGTTACGACACCAAGATATATCCATCCACTGGGGGATTGTTTCGCGTGAGGTAGCTCCGTCCAACGCTCGCGGTCCGGAGGGCCTCGTTTTCATTCCATTTTTTTTGTTTTTGTTTGTTTTGGTTTTGCATTATCACATGTGTTTTCCAATTTGGGGTGTTGCTTGCCTTGTGTTCAACGGAGCACATCCAATAACTCCTGCTCCAAAAAACAAGTGGGGAATAAAAGAATCACCAAACGGCCAATTAATTGGAAGATAGTTAATGAGCTAAGCGATGTTATTAACATCTTCATTTGTGTACATTTGTCTGCTGCTCAATCACAACCTTCTAAACACCGGCCGGCAGCGACATCAAGTTACTTGATTATTCCAACGCGTTCGCCCTCTTGCCTCTTAGGGACATTACGATGAGTAATGGGCAAACCATTCCCTCGCCGGCTGGTGGTGTTTGGGGTGGGGGGGATTTTCCAATGAAGCCACTATGCTGCTGGCGCCCCCACCGAGACCAGCTGCCCACTCGTCGGATATGGCGCACTGCTGTTTCCGCAACTCGGCGAAGAATTGATTACGGGCCCGCCCTGGGACCGGAAATGGCGACCAACGGGGGTTTTTTTTTATTCTGCTGTAGTGTTTTGGGTTCGATTTAATTAAGAAAATGTTTAACCCATCGCTAAGGGGCCCTTCAAAAACATGCAATTAATTAATGGTCGAATGGTTAATGCCGCAGAACTAATTTATCGTCTATTAGGATCAATTAATTCGCCGATTTTTGACAACTTCTTCGGCAGTTTTTTTTACGTGCTCGGGGAACAACGTGAGCTATAGAAGCCCGTAGGCTCATGGTGGAGGATTAAATGATTGCAAAACGTACGTAAGCTAACCCTAACCTGGGGTAGGAAATGGAATTCTTACGTCTTATCATGTGTTTGAGCAGGGCATCACAAAATAAGCAACAAAAAAAAAAAGGAAAGGCCTCCTTTCGAATGGGTGTTCAAGCCCTAACTCTCAGGTACCGAACCAGGTACCGAGACCCGACCCCTTGTAATCCTCACCACAACAAGACGTCCACGGACGGTTCCTTGTCCTTGGAATCCCGGATCCTTTGCCGATCGGAGCGACCCTCCGCTCAAATGCTTTACAAACAAATCGTGCGACACAACAAACACTAGAAATTGACCTTAATCAACATGAAATCAGGGAACTCGGGCCAGCTGCCCGCGGGAGGATATCGATAATAATTAAGCAGCTGGCCGGGTTTGGGTGAGATGCATCGTGCGGTGCAGTGATTCACTCCGGAGATCGCGTGATCGAACTGATAACTCCGGTCTCGGAAACCGTTGCGCAACACCAAACGGTTACACCTTACGTTGCTTGCGCACTGTTTGCACAGCTATTTCCGGCCTTGGCGCACGGTGCAGCTGCAGTTGAGCATTTTCCCAAACGGAGAAAAACCAATTGAATGTCACTTGATTGTGCTGCCGGTTGCAGCTCGATGCTGTCACTTCCGCCACCGCGCCACCGATAGGCTAATCTTCACGGGAGCTGCTGCTTGTTGCTGACGTGCGGTATGGGAATGCAATAGCGGAAATGACGTCCAAATCGAAATCGAAACCCCTCAAAACGGCTGGGAATGGGGTTGCCCGACAATAGGGCTCTTTGTACCTCGGGCTGGATTGACTCGCCCTGGGAAAGCTCTAGCCATTCTCTATTCCTATAGGATGGAAATTGAAATGTTGCAACACCTAAAGGTGTCTGACCGTATGACACACCGATTACCGGTGATCGAGGGTGATTATGTTTACTTGCTTAAGATTATTTTTTCCATTGCTTGGGAAAACCAAACCTACGCGGTGGATTGCTATTCGAAAGCTTATCTATTTTAAGGCTAGCTGTTCCGATGACAATTCTTCTGCGAGCGAACACTGAGAGTCTGTTGTGTCCTTCAGCATTGTTAGAATGATATGAATTGGAATGATAATTTAAAGTCGTTGGTCAGTTAACAACTGAACTCATTGTGTGCCCATAGAAATTACACAATGTTCGGAAAGGGGTGGTTTATTAATTTTCTTAAATTTTGTTTTACTTTTCCAGATCGGTTTTGTTTCTTTGTAGAAAAGGAACCGTTTTTATACGTTATTTTTACCATCCTTCCTTTAGATTTGTGTTAGATATGTTTTTGAAATCGGGATATATGTTAAATATGTAATTCCTGCTACAAATTTCCCGTGCGTGAATTAGTCAATCGCTGGTTTCAGAACGTTCTATGAAGGTTCTATGCGTTATTTCCTTACCAAAAACTCGACATACTTCTTCTTGCCGAAATTGTGAATACTCAAAATACATTTTAAACAACTATAACTATCGTATATTTGAATTGAAGTGCTTTTAAGTCCATTCAGGGTCGACTTTTCCCGATATCACAGAGTTGCAGGTATCGTCCCACCAGATGGCGCTGGTAAGCGGTACAGCGAGGCCCGCGCGAACGTCGTTTTCAATCGGTTTACCGATTCATCGGCCTGCTATAGCTATACCGGTTGGTGCCACGGCTAACCGATGTAAACCGCAGATACAAACATAGGCAAAATGACAGCACGCCGTGCTTGACAGCGCACGAAAGGCTGGTTTTGTTTGTTATGAAATTCACATGCCGGTGATCTGTGATATTAACGCATTTGTGAAATAGTGCATCGTTCCATTGGAAAGTGTTGAACAACCGTATCGCCATTCCGCTTGCGAACCGCGTTGGTAAGCAGCTCCAGCAGTGTATCGTGTTTTACAGTGACGACTTGCATACCCGTTTGTAAGCGAATCATAATGTCCGGTAAGTGGTTGATGCGTTTTTTCTTACATAATTGTAAACAACGTTGCTAATATGCATCCACCGGAAACAATTTCTTTGCAGTCGGCAAAATGCTGCATCTTGCAAGAGGCATCCACACCAGCCCGGGTTCCTGTACGCAACGCTGCTCGAAGCTGGTTGATTCCGTCCTGCGGGTTGACCACGCTGGCGAACTGGGAGCGAATCAAATCTACCGCGGACAGATGGCCGTGCTGGGTACGTTTTGCTATCTATAATTACGCTGACGCTAAGGCAAATGTGCTTAATCTTGTGACGGGCTTAGTATGTACTAAAACCGATGTTCATGTTTCGCAAACTACTGCGAACCCGGGGTGTTGATTAGGGTTAGCGAGAAGTCGGCTTATCAGGGAGCTTTAATCTCAAATGTAACGGATTTGATGAGGGGTGAAAAAGGGTCATTAGAATTGCACCACCCAAGTTGCAGCGAGCAAAGAAAATCGCAGTGTAGAAATGTTTTTGTTGCTCTCCACAATTTCAACATGCCATTCACTTTATCCATCCATTCCGCGCAGGGCACACGAAGGCGGGCAAAACCATCCAGCACATGTGGGAACAGGAGAAGGCGCACAAGGAGGAGTTCGATCGGCTGATCAACAAGTATCGGGCACGACCGACCGCGCTGCTGCCGTTCTGGAACGTGGCCGGCTTTGCGCTCGGTGCCGGAACCGCCCTGCTGGGCGAGAAGGCGGCGATGGCGTGCACGGTCGCGGTGGAGTCGGTGATCGTCGAGCACTACAACGATCAGCTGCGCAAGCTGATGGACGATCCCACCTTCACCGACAAGGAGCTGCTCGATACGATCCAGCGCTTCCGGGACGAGGAGCAGGAGCATCACGACACCGGCCTCGAGCACGGTGCGGAGCAGGCACCCTTCTACCGTGCCCTCACCGACGTCATCAAGTTCGGCTGCCGGACGGCGATCAAGATAGCGGAGAAAGTCTAAGTCAGCTTTAAAATAGTTTTAGATGGTAAACTAAACGAACTTGAAACTGGTCCTCGAACCATTTCGACCGGTTGCGAAATGTTTCTCGTGGAGGGTTGTACCGTATTTTTCGCGTGTTAAACTCCACCAAACCTGCCGTTAACAACCTCGCTTATTGCGATTGTTCTTGTCTTTGAAAATGTTATTAGAATTTTAGTTATCTGTTGCGAATTGTCACCTTCTTTGTAATTATTTAATTATTTAATAGCTATCTCCCTCGTTTCCTATTTTATTTTTCTTCTCTATAACCCGTTCGTGCCTCTTAACGGCTGAACTAAGTGAACCTTCATATTTTCACCCAATTGAAACCAATAACGAGCCGAATACAGCATTTGATGTGTAACTCTTTCCGTTACAATAATGTTTGCTTCCCAATTTGGAGGCGTTATTACACGCGAAATACGGTATTTAAATAGATTTACGCTAGGAAGAATAATGGTACAAGTGACGTTTGCGCGTTGTACGAATGAATGATTGCATGTTGTTATCTTTAAATAAACCACCCGCGCTTAATACGAAGAATTAGATTAGATGTAGACACGAGCGCGTGCGGTGACATGCTGTAAGGGTTCCTGCATCCCGAGGCAGCGACACAGCGGAAACAGTTGTTGAGAGCGGATACGCTTTATTTATTGTTACACTTGTTTATATCACTTTTAGTTGCGTAATAATTGTTGCTTTCGATATCGTTTCCACCCACGATTTCCTTTCCAGCCAACTGACTACTGGGTGTCCTGGGCGCTTGCCAGCAGGAATGAGAATCTGGGTCGTGAATGTTTGCTGGCTGCTACTCATATAGCTCATGGCGTTAATGGTTGCGGTTGGCTGCGCCTGCCTCTACTTCTTTGGATGTTTCGGTGTCGCACTGGTGTCGCTGGTGCTGCTGTCCGTGGCCATGGCGACCGTTGTCCCACCGTGGCCGGGTCCTTTCGTGTTGCGCCGCCGCTTTTCCCCTGCGAAGTGTGAAGAAATGCTTGTAAGAAGATGCGCCTCCTAGCTCCTCGGAGCGTCAACCTGTGAACGTACTTTGATTGCACAGCCGCCCGTACCAGCCGGCGTCGCACTCGCAGGTGTGGTTCGGCTTGCAGATGCCGTGCTTGCAGGGTCTCTTGCACGTCGACCGCTGGCGGCGCCCTATCTGACAATGGTCCCCGCTCAGGCCCGGCTTGCACCGGCACTTGTTCACCCCGCGGCACTTGCCGTCGTGCAGGCACGGTATGACACACTTGGCTAGGAAGGAAGGGGGTGTTTAGAAAGGACACAGGACACAGGAGTTCGAGCACCCGGAGGATACTTACAGAACTCACAGCGCAGCCCGTAGTAGCCCTTGGCGCACTCGCACTTGTCCTTCTGGATGCACTTGCCCCCGTTCAGACACTTCTCGGCGCAGATTCCTGCAGAGCAGAAGTTGGTGAGTGAATGGAGCTTGAGGAGCCTCGTTTTTCTTTGCACCTACCGCCCTCGCAGTGACGTCCCTGATAGCCGAGCGGGCAGGAGCAGGTGCCGGGAGCGGTACAGTTGCCCCCGTTCATACACTGCGGGTAGCAGAGGGCCGTCTGGCAGTACTGGCCCATATAACCCTCCGGGCATTGGCAGATCTTGTCCTCGTTGCAAACTCCCTTGTTGGCGCACTTTTTGTCGCACTCCGGATCCGGTCCTTTTCGTGTTTGAATTGGCAGTTGTGTTTTGTGTGTGTGTGTGTTTTTTTTGTGTTCGATCATCGAGCACGTGGTTGGTGTTTGTGTGGGTGTGTTTTTTGTGTGCGTGCATTTCGATTTTCGATTCGGTTTGATTTTTCAACAGGATAGATAAACATGTTTTGTTTCGATTTTTGGTTTTTCATTTTTGGTTCGTTGGCAGGATGTTGACGACGGGAATTTGGTGGTGGTGGTGGTGGTGGTGGTGGTGTTTGGTTGGTTGGTTGGTACACACAGAAAATGGGACAACATCGAGACCACGTTTTTCGCGGAAAATGGGGAAATTGGAAGGAGGGAAGGGGGAGGGGGTTTCGCAAAGAGAAACAAATAAACACAGATTGGTTTTAGGACGAGCAGCAAACGGCAAACAATGTTGATGATGGTCTTTACAACTTCCGACCCCCCGAAAAACAACTGGTTCCGAATGGTCGGTTTTCGTACGCTTTCGAGCGCATTAGCATTAGCATAATAAAGAGGTCCCTTCAAGACAGTACACCCAATTGTTGGAAGCATTACATTGCCTGAGGATGCGCGGAAAAAGAGGGGGAGAGCGAAAAAAGCTTTCTACCGTGTGTGTTCGAACTTTCCGGTTCCAGATTTGGCGTGACGTTTTTGGTCTTAGTTTTTTGATTTCCAGCAAAAGCTAGAACAAATTCCGAAAATGCTTGGTGGGGCCGATGGGAAGGAAAGTTCGAGGCGTAAAAGAACAGTGCTGTGAGCAGGTCCGAAGTCGCCCAAGCAACAACACAATAATGTTCGCGCCTGGCAGCATTTCCAGCGATAACGAGTTCGGGCGCACACTGGTCCCGCACGCGTTTTGATCGGTGGCCAAAAGTGGGGGTTTTTTTTTTTGACGTAAAAAAAATGCCTAAACACAATTTTGAGATTCGTAGCCCCGGGGGGAGTATTTGTGTGAATTTTGTGTGTCTGCGGTTCCGAAATGCTGCCGTGTCGAATGTTGTATACTAGGGGTTCGCGGTTGGGGGGGAATGCTTTTTGGGGAGGAATGGGACGGGAATCATTCGTCCCAATGTTCTCTTCGGGCGCACAACAAAGCGGAATGTGTTTGTATTTAAGCTGAAAGCAAAATATTAAAGAAAAGCGCACTGTAAAGGATATTTTCCGGTGCATTTCCAAATGCCACAGGGAGGGAAAGTGGGCAACGCATATAGCAGAGCGGTGAGGCAAGGCAAGGGTCTAGAAAGGATCAAGCAAACCAAATGGCAATTACCTACAAAAGCGGCGGTCTGTGCGTAGCCGTCAAGCGTACCTAATTGCGCTAATGCTACACAGAAAGCGGAAGCCATCAAACTGAGCAAAATAATGACGGAAAGCAGGAGATCGGGCGGGCCGTCGGAAGAGGGAGCATGCTGGGTTTTGAAGATATCCGAGTCCTCCGAGAGTGCGCGGTACGGCGACACAATTCGCTGTGGTAGTGAGAATTATTCTGCCAGGCGTTGGAAAAGAATTGAGGGAATCTGCGCCTACCGGTCAAAGCGCAACGCCTCCCCTGCAACAAAATGACTGGAGAAGACGCGTTTCGGTACCTGTGTGTTGCATCGACATGGACCTGGGCCCGAACTGGCCGAACCAGCCTACTGTGCACAGCTGCCGGCGATAGGTCTGATTAAACTGGGTGCACAAAGGACCTTACGGGTGTTGGAATCTCTTTAGTTTCACGTGGAACGGAATGTGCAGCTGCACGGACGCACTGTGCAGTACTGTTCTGCTCCCCTCGATCTCCCTGGAACCTTTTTTACCCACCCTTAAGTCCACACTGTGTCACTGTTCCCCTGCAGCATTCATCGATGAGATTGGCTTTACATCATCGTTTAACCTTGGTAACGCTTGTGGATCAAGAATACGTCACGCTACGATATGAACCGACGATGTTAAGCAAACACAATCAATTATTGCTGCTCGAGTTTAGCTTAGCAACTGCCAAAACGATGGTATGTCAAATGTTGTTCTCGTGACCGATCATTATATTGACCGTCTGCACAACATGCGGGGCACGTTCAGTCCCATGTAGTAAACCAACCAGAAACCAAGGCGCTTGCGGGTGACAATAAGCCGCATGGAGTCGTAGTGAAGGACCTCGGACGGACGGTACGGATGGTGTGGGTAACAGCTACGGGAATGTTTTGAGGATCGAAGGGGAGTACGGTGTGTCAGTCGGGAGCCAACTTGAGGACGGTGGGTTGTTAGAGTACGGGTACAGTACAACAGGTAGGACAGAAAAACGGAAAAATAGGCAAATACAACAAAAAAGGCATACGCTACCTTGCGAAGAAGATGTTAGAGTAGAAGTTCTTTCATACACACCTCTATGTGCACATTCCTTACGCAGTTTGATGCGGAGAGGCGTCCCGGGGACCGGTTTGCCTTTCCGCGTTTGGATCAGGAGTCCAATGCTAAACATTGCGATGCCCGATACATTACCGGAGCATGGCAGAATCACACTGAACTCTGTTGGGTGAGAAGAAAGAAAGGGAAGGGTGGAGAACCATTGGTCAGTAGTCATCCTAGGCGATGGAGCTCTAAAATATTGTCCCCCAGCAGCTGTCCGTCTACCCGCGGCTCACCCTTGGCATTCTTCGGCACGCGACCGGACGTTTTAATCGAGATCGTCGGCGGCTTCAGAATGTTCTCATCCACCGACATCAGCCGGTCGAAGTTGTAGTAGTACTTCTTCGAGCCCGCCTTCCAGGTGAAGTTGACGCAGCTCACCTCGGAGGGAATGACCGGCAGGTACTGGCTGAAGTTGGGATCACGGATGTGCGGCGATACACGCCCATTGTCGATGGCGTAGATCTTCATCGCGACGCCGCTGAAGATCTTCACCTGCTGCTCGTTGATCCAGAGTGATAGGTCGTCGTCGTACAGGTCCTGGTACATGTAGTAGTACTCCTGGCGCGACTGCACCACCGGCGGCACCAAGGATATGACCAGTGCGACCGTCAGCAACACTAGCGCATTTCGCTGCCCGAAGCTGAGCTCCTTCATCGTCATCACTGTCGCTGTCCTGAGGTACCCTGTTGAAGAGACACGATGGACCTATTTTTAGTTAGAATCCTTTGGAAGCCGTCTATCCACTCCACCAATTTTTGGCTGAACATAGAAAGAGCACCCGCTTCAGCAATCTATGATCTAAGTCTGTCACAATAGCATCTTTTAGATTGCATTCACATAGCGTGCTGTCTTTACGCAGAGTTTTCCATTCGAAGGACATCTGCCCGTTGCCTGCCCAGTTGCGGACTTATCCTTGCAGTTAAGTATATGATGTTTAGAAGCAAAAATGGGTGAGTATACGAATCAACTAGCAACATGCTTCGCAAAAGTTCGGGTACCACACTAGAGGATTGTAAACCGATTAACGTAAGTCATCTAGATACAAAAAGGAGCCGTTTATGGGTGACCTTTTTCCATGGATTTTCCCGGATTGGGGATGTTAGGCTGGATTTTCCCGGACGCGCCCCCTAATTGTATCTAATTGACTTTTGACTGACATTTACCTGCGTTAGACACCTACCCTGTAGGTAGGAAGAATTAAATTCAATGGCTAAGGACAAACTTGTTTGACCAACAACAAGGAAACGAACGCGCGTCCCGAAAGTGATCTATAAGAAGGGATTCAGCCAGATTTTAGATCACGCGTTTAACGCGCACCTTTTATTTCCAGCCTTACAGTTGAAAGCATATCTGAGGCTTTGAGGCGCCTCGGGACTGTAAGATTTATACCAAACCAAGATCTCAGATCCAAGTGGTTGGATCTGAACCGGTTTCCTGTGTCTCCAAAGCGGTGTTTTCATGGAATTGTGCAATTTAACACTACTTTAAAAATGAGTGAACTCCAACCTCGTGTCCAAGGAACAAGACAGTGCAATCGGCTGGATTCTCGATACGATGATGTGCGTGTGACGCATCCAGCTCTCCCAACCCAGCAGCTCGTGGGCTTGGGATCAAGTGTTCAGTGGCTTTTCAATTAAATCGTGCGCTTTACGGCTTGTCGCCACGGTCCGATTCGCAATTTCGCTCGATACGGCCGTCGCACCAGAGATGCAAACGCAGACGCTGCCGATGCTGTCACGGTCGTCCACTTTAAGGCGATGGACGGTTTGCACCAGGGTTCCCACCATCAGATGGCAACTGGCAAGTCGGTTGTCGGCACCGAAGCGATATTCGAATGCGGTGATTTATGCGCGAAACAACGCCTGGGTGCAGTGGCGGGGCAGCGGGTTTGGCGATCCGAAATTAGCGAAATATCGAAAATCACACCCCCGAATGCAGCCTCCAACCAGTTCCGGTGCAAGGGATACGAGACCGCGGGGATGCCAGGCGGGGTTTGGGAATAAGACAAGGCGAAAACTAATAATAATAACCCACCGCCAAACCGAACACGGGTACGACGTAAGAGGAGTGTGGGGCGGAGGGAGGAAAAAGGAGTTAAGAAGGTACAATAAATAAAAGGCAAAAATGGCAAGCACACGATCGGCCAGAAGCCAGAGTCGCTCACGGCTCGTAGCCAGAACTACTTACTTTCTGCAGGCGGGGGCCTCCTTTTAGAATTTTATTGCTTTGCTTCGCGCGCAGGCGAATTTTGGAGGGTTGTAAAATCCAGCGCAAAAAGAAATAAAACAACAAAAAAACACACACACACACACACAAAACTACGCGCAAACACACACTAGCGCAACGGAAAATTCCCGACCACGGAATAGTTTTGGCGAGCCAGGAGTTTTTTGGATTATAAAAACGGCGCACGGGTCAGCGCAGCGCCTTCGATGGTAAACGCTCGTGTGCGAATGTGTTCGACGGGCTCTTCCGGGAGGGCTGACCGGAAACGTCCTGATTTGTTCGGAGAGAGAGAACTTCGTCCGGGAAATTAGCGAGAAAAGGGCACCATATCCCTTGTTGTATGTTGATGGAAAGAACTATCGACGGGCAGAAACCAAACGAGGGCGGTACACGCCGTTGTCACCAAATGCGCCAATGCGCGTTCTTGTGTTGTTTTTTTTTTTAAACACAACTATCGCCTCACAACACTGCACGAACAGATAACGCAAATGTGGGAAAAATATGTTTCACCACCAAGAACCACCCTTCTTCCGGTAGGCGTTCGCACCGATCGACGACGATCGCACCACTGACAAGAATGACGTTCGGGCCATTTAGTTTTATTCTCCTTGGGCATTCGACGTACACCGTCTGTGTGTGTGGGACAGAGAACATGAATCGAACATGAACATGTTGGCCAGGGGCAGGCACCCTCGCCATCTGTGGAAAGAAAGGGACGAACCGAGGGGAGGGTGAGGTAGCGACTGATCCCGACGAAAAGGGATCCTGTACTAAAAAGGTACAGTGCTTGAAGCATTTCTACGCCACCCGAGGAAAAAGCCTGATAAATGCACGGTGGATAGGAGCTTATAAGCACGCACAAGAGTAGAGCTTTCAGATACTCTTGGTAATATTCAAATAAAATATCAATTCATAAAACAATTAGAATGTCTTGTTCCAAACTTGTTCTAATGGCTGTAATTCCGGTAAATTATAAAAATGTAAAAATATCCATCGTTATAAATATGCAGTTGCCTGGCGATTGAAGAAAACGGAAAACTTTTTCAAAGCGTCTACAAATGGGCAGGATTTGAACCCTTTTTCTTTTAGTATGTAAAGCTTTACATAAACAGTAGACCGTAGATTATCTGGGCTTTTCGGGATCGGGCTTTCCCAGGATAATCGAATTTCATGGATAATCGATCCATCATGTTTTTATACCAACTTTCATAAGTCAGCAAAGTTGTTCTAAACACTCTTTTTTACCAATCTGGAATTCATTAAAACAGTTCAACATGATTCGGAACCTGATAGTCTCGACTCGCGGGTAATCAACGTCGAACTGAACCTGTACAGACTGACCTTGTTTGACGTCAACTTATGTGACTGTGACAGCGATTAGTGATGGGTAAATTCGACCAAAAATCGGAATCGCTTCCAAATGACTTCTCCAATTTCGGAAGCGGCTCCGGAAGGTAGGTGCGATACTCCGAGTGCAGAACCGTCCAGAGCCGCTAGTCGGCAGCCGGAACCGTCGGAGCTGTAGGAACTGTCGGAACCGTCCGGAGCCGTCCGGAGCCGGCCGGAGCCGGCCGGAGCCGCTAGTCAGCAGCCGGAACAACCCGGAGCTGGAGCCCTCCGGAGCCGTCGGAACCGTTAGGAGTCGCTAGACTGACGGCTCCGGACGGCTCCGGACGGCTCCGGACGGCTCCGGACGGCTCCGGACGGCTCCGGATGGTTCCGAACGGTTCCGGACGACTCCGACGGAACCGTGGGTTTTACTAAGCCGGAATCGGAGCCGTAGTAAAAATACTCAGAAGGGGTTCGGAACCGTGGGTGCGGTTTCGAAAACCCACCACTAACAGCGACGTTAAAGCGAGGTCGGACCCAAAAATTTCCAAGTTTCCAACGTTTGCAATACCTACAACCGCAAGGCTTACGTTTACAAGTCCCTGCTCTTCTTCTATCATATAAATTGCATTGAATCGTACGAGTAAAGAACAAAGCACGCTACTATAAATTAGCATCGAACGATTTGTCAAACAACGTAAAGCGAGGCCGACGTTAGGCGAGGCCAGCATGTAGTTGCTTTCGGTTAAGAAAACAAGCTCGGCACGATACCAACCTTTTCATCGAGTATTCAAACCTGTAAGCTTTTTCTCTGTCCACTATTTACACGTTGGTTGAGTAGGGAAAACTAGGGAAACTGGAGCGAACGAGCTAGATACGTTTCAATGTAAAGTTAATTTGAATTATATCACAAAGTTCTGTTTGAACGAATGAAACGCATTTGACCGTTAAAAAAAATGCAACATGTTTTGATTTTGGTGCGTGAGGGAAAGAAAACAATTAAACCGTCGTAGATCGTACTTTGTTGGGGTGCATTTACAAAAAAAAGCAAAGGATGTATCGTTTGGAGGCATTTTGGGTCGTGCACGTAAGGGTTAAAGGTATCCGTATCCCGCTAGATTAGTACCGAACTGAAACGTCAAACGGAAACGTCAAAGCGCACCGATGACGGCACCTCTGCCCTGGTAGGCCCACCTTGGCCTTGCCAGGCAGCCATCACAACTGTTAGAGTAGTTACGTTGAACGGTACCCGAAAGTGGGGGCCTGGTATTTATTTGCAATCGTTCTCAGGAAGTCCGTACCTGGTAGCTGTTGCCTTTTCCTTGCGGTGCTCGCGGTTTTGTGGACGACGTGCCTTTCGACGTGCCTTTTTGCGACGAGTTAGAAATAATTTAAATTGTGTCCCGTAGCGTTCGGTGCGTTTCGGTGCGTTTCGGTGTTTTGATCATCGCATCTCTCTTTGTTGGTACGGTTAAAAACGCGAATGATGTGTCACTTGCTGCAACGATGCTGAAGGAGGAAAGCTATTCCCAATAGTGCTGATTCATAGCGGCCGTAGGTAGGGGCAGCCATCCGTGGCGATAGGCGGCAGAGAGGAGGGCGCAGGAACCGGATATAGAAGTAGCAATAGACGATAACCATACAGGACACCAGGGGGACTGCCCGTGATCGAGCTCCGTGTGTGTGTGGCTTGCAGGGGTGGCATCGTCTTCCGCACGGCCACCGAAATATACAAAGCTTGTGAAAGTTTCGTTTTCGGCCCGTCCAGCACAGTGTGGAGGAGGAAGCTGAAGGAGAGAGGGAGGAGGTGGTGAAGAAGGCCGCACGATTTCCGCTGGGGTGTGTGTGTGTGTGTGTTGGTGAGCGGAATAATTGTGCGTGGATCGCTTAATTTGTTCGAGCGGGTGGCGAAAGAAAGTGACCTTTTTCTTTTTTGCGCCCCGATCGAGTTATTCGGGGTGTTTTTGCCGTCAACGAAATCCGAAAGCCCACACCAGGCAGGCAGAGAGACCACTCGAGAGTAGTAGGAGGAGAGTCGGCATCAGCAATCGTCAATCAGCTGTTCAACAATCATTACATCAACAACAGGCGACCGAAAAAGGACGGGCTAACGGAACAATTAAATTAAAAACAACCCCCACACGGTACACAATTCGGTAGCCGAAAAAACGCAGGAAAAAATGTGGAGTCCAACGCACATTCAGGTGACAGGTGAGCCGAACAATGCACACGACGCAAAAGCGATAGGTTTTACATTTCGGTTGGAATGGAATGCGTACACACAAAATCGATGCGCAATGGCTTGAGCGTGACGTTCCCCGGGAAAAAGGGGGAAGAAGGCAGCGGTAGCATGGGAGATAAAATAGTGGCGTGGTGAGTCATCCAATGAGCAAACACAAACACACACCTTGAGCCGAGGAAGTGGACTGTAGCTCCGGACCTGGGATGTACTTCTCCGCGTTTATTCGCTTCTTGATTTGCTTCAACTTGCCGCTTGACTGCGTTATCTGCTCCCCTTTCTTTCCCGACACTGGCTGAGACACACTTCGCTTTATCTCCTGCGGGTATGGGGTTACAATTTATGCAACTCCCTCCCCTCGTTGTTGGCGATCTGCGGGACTCTTTCCCCGACAACCCGGATGGATGATGGTTCCTCATCCGAACACCGGTCCCTTGGAGCGATGAGAATAACAACGCTTTACAGAGATTTGAATCAGACTGAATAATCATCATGATGATTCGTATATTTTAGTTATTCTTTTCGGATTTCAAAATGAGTTATGATTTGCCAACAGAGATTTGAATCCCAAGATTCCGTTACAAGGAATCGAATTCTTAACAGCGACTTAAAATCTCAATCAGATGCCAGAAAACATCATTAACACACCCTCCACATCATACTTTAGTTTATTTTCCCTTGTAATTACTCTTACAGGATTCGAATCCCTGTTTGATTCCGATTTGAATACCTAATTGGGAATCGATTCCTTGTATTTATCTTTATAAAACTTTCAAATAAAAATAGAGTTACAAACACGTTATTCGTATTAATCAATTTAGAGGAAAGATTCCCACTCATTCATTCTTTCTCCGAACGCACATCACTCAAGACCGCTGGGCAAATTTATGTGTGAAAGCATCTCCATCAACCGTTACAGCGAGGGTCGGATTTCGGAGCCTAAGAAGTTCTCACCATCATTTCCTCAATTTGTTTTTCTCTTCTAGTGCAACGCGCCAAAGGGTTGCTGATGAAGGGTAAGGGTGGCACGAACAACTGTTTCGTGATCATCGCCCTCGGCAAGGAGAAGTACCAGACGTCGATCAAGGAGAAGGCGCCCGAGTCGGTCATCTGGAATGAGGAGTGCGAGCTGTAAGTCGAATGAGAAGAATGTGTGTGTGGGTGTTTGTTTGTTTAATAAAAAAACAACCGTTTTCCGTTTGTAGGCAAATACCGTCGCAGGGCAACCAGGCGCAGCTGGTGCTGACGGCGCTGCACCGGAACACGATGGGTATGGACGAGTTTCTGGGGCGCGTCGTGCTGCCGCTGAACGAGATGGACGTGTACGAGCGGCCCCGGTCCCGCTGGCACAAGCTGGAGAGCAAGGACCGGGAGAAGAAGAAGGAGAAGGAGCGCGGCGAGCTGGAGGTGCGCATCTCGTTCACGGTGAAGGCCGGCTCGCTGACCGACCTGAGCAAGAAGGAGAAGAGCAAGAGCTCGATCAGCAACCTGGCGTCGAGCGTGGGCGGTTCGCTGCTGAGCATCGGTGCGATCGAGAAGCGCAAGGGCCTGAAGAAGATCGCCAAGTCGATCGGCTCGAAGATGCACATCTCCGGGCTCGGGAAGGGCAAAGGGGGCAAGGAGTCCGGTTCTGGTGGGCCGGCGGACGACGGTGGTTCGATGTACAGTGGGAGCTACTCGAGCCTGAGCGGGATGGGGGCGAGCGGTAGCTCGGCGGTGACGCCCGTGGCCGGCGGCGGATCGTTGGCGGGCGGCCGGCAGTCGAAGCAAACGTTCGGCGATGCCGACCCGGGCGTCATCAGCGAGGACGAGGACGAGTTCGTGCTGGACAATCTGTCGCACAAGAGCTCGAACGGGTCGCTCAACTTGCGCGCGGCCAAGAGCGAGGAGCGTTCGCCGGCGACGCTGCGCCAGCATCCGCCGAACGTGCCGGCACGGACCGCCCACAGTCTGCCCAGTGCTGAGGTGGGAGCGGCGGAGGTGGAGAAGGCATCACCAGCACCAACGCCAGCAGCTTCAGGCACCAAGGTGGACGAGTGGGAGCAGAAGCTGTACGGGCGGAACCATCTGCTCGACATCGGCAGCACGGACTCGCTGAAGCGCCGCTCGTGGGAAAGCTCGCGCGTCATGCTCTCGGTGCAGCAGGAAGATCAGGAGCAGGAGGCGGCCGAACGGGAGGCCACCGACGGGGACGTGGGTCAGCCGCGGGGCCAGCGTGGCTCGATGACGGCTCCCACCTCGCCGGATCTGGACGGTAGCGCCAAGGCGGCGGCGGCGGCGGCGGCGTCGACGCCCCCGAAGCCGCTGCCACGCGTCGGTTCGCAGGATACGGCGGTCGGGCGGCAGTCCCCCGCACCGGAGGCCAAACCGGAGAAGGAGAGCTTCACCAAGAAGCTGAAGCACTTCGTGAAGGATCGCAGCAGCGGCGCACATCGGGCCGATTCGCTGGAAAACCTCAGCACGGCGGCGGCGACGGCGTCGGTGGGCGGCAAGAAACTCGCCGGAAAACGCCAGCAGGGTGGCGGCGGGGTCGGTTCCGGTTCCGCCGACCAGCGCATCATCATCGGCGGCGAGCACGGCGGGGCGGACGGGATGACGATGGCTTCGGCCGCGGCCGCCGCCGCCGCCCAGCGCCAGTCGAAGCTCGCCCAGGTGTCGCCCGAGACGCTCGCCAAGTACGAGGGCAAGTCGCGCGAGGAGGTGATCCGGATCGCGCACAACCTCGAGAGCGAGGTGCACTACCAGAAGCAGAAGGTGAAGGAGCTGGAGGACTATCTCGACAGTCTGCTGCTCAAGGTGATGGAATGTCACCCGAAGATCCTCCAGAACCCGTACCAGAAGGCAACGCCTACGAAGAGGTAAGTAAGGCAAGCAAGTTTACATTGTTTGCTCGTGTTTTACTCAAAGTTAATATTGTAACTACGCTACATACTTTTAAATACTACGAATAATCAATTAATCGAGATTTTATAATATTTTAGCACCGTAACAGCACACACGGTTTTGTAGCAAAAATATCTGTGATTCTTATATGCATGATCACTACAATTAAATTACACATGTGTATAAAAAAATTAAAAATCACATCTATGTAATGAGTTCAATTTCCTTCGTCATTAAAGCTCATTTGAATATGATCTACATGATTTGATAAATGGTCAATCAATATATTTTCATTGTCATCGTCCGTCATGTTAAAACAGTCTGTTTACGATGGCAGTAAAGCTAAGCTTTTTGTTGCCTTGCTGTCTATAGCCTTGTTCGCCCCTAAACAAACTATATAGTGATAAAAAGTTACGATAAGTATCTTTGCAATGCGAGTCAAATTTTTCAGTACTTAATACTTTCTGCCAGCTTATGGTTAGCAATATATTCCTCAATCTTTCGTTTACATCTTGATTCGGGACCAGTTCGGGGTTGAAAAGTATTCGACGACAAACATTCCCTGAGATGCTTGCTTCTGAAGATCCTTTCACGAAATATTTTTTTGAGCTTCATACTCCGCTTTATACTCATGGGTAACACTTAATTTCTTAAAAGTGAATATATAACATATGAAATTTTTAATAAACACTGAAGAAACCACAACCAACAACGCAGTGGGGAAATGCCATGCAATAATGCAGAAGGCTGTGGGGTCAATCCTGTTTCAAGCAAAGCTAGATCACTCATCAGGACTTGGATAACATTTTTAGATCTATCATACTCAAAATCAAACAAAGTATTACCTTCCAAATGATATACTTCAAGGAAATTTAACTGAAATGTCCGCCTTTTCTTTTCCTTCCTTCGCAGTGGATGATCGACAACATGGTGCGCGATGGTAGCAGCATCCCCTCGCCCTCACTCCCGGGCCGCACCTTTTCTTCCACGAGCTGGCTAAGCTCTAACCTCGTGCGATGGGGAACCCGTCCAAAGCTCCAGCCAAGCGACATCCGGACCCGGATTTTTCTTGTTTATTTTTAGTGCAACCGTAAATTCAATTCATTGGCGGCTTGGCGTACCACCGATTCGAGAGATCATCCTGCAAAGCTCGGTCCCCGGCAGCTCGTTGCGAAAACAAAACATAAGAATGTGTCAAAATAGCGGCCACGTTGTGCCTTCGTGTTTTTTTCAACCCCCAAAACAAGTCTCGGACGAACGAGCTGTCGCGGTGCCGGTTTTGCAAGATGATCACCACCGGCTCACCCAAACAGAAGCAGCTCGCTGGTGGATGGACGCCGGATGCTAATGGGCTGCAATTTATCGTAAGCGAACAGTTGATCAAAATTTATTCCCCGTAAAAGCGAGAAAAAAAATTATACCCGTGATAGAGAGAGAAGTATGATTGGTACGATGATGAGACACGTTTTTTACTACACAACTACTCATTAATTGTAACACACACACACACACACACGTACACACATTCACACAACGACACAACACACCGATATCTCGCATTTGCACCGTTCCCAGGGCGCTTTTGGTCCGGGATTTTTGCGATATAATGCACTACACTAATCCCTCCCGTTTTCCGTTCGCTTTTCCGTCGAATGTTCGCTTCCGTCTCCGTGCAGTTGAGACACGCGAGCGCAACGAGTTTTATGTTTCCAATTCGCCAACAAATTCACCGATTGTCTACAATCTTCCCGTTTTTATTTCAACCATTCCATTCAAAAAAGTGTGAGTAATTTGTGTTGGCGAACACTTATCCCAAATGTTTTGTTTGTTCCATTTATTTGCAACATTTGTACCTAGTTCACAATGACATAAATGTTTGGTTTATCTTTTTTAACATTTTTGCAACAACAAGAAGGGTTACGTATTGTGGCCCCCCTTTTTGCTATTACTGTTTCCAATTGTGAAAATCTTTACCGATCTACAATCAAACGCGATCTTTTATTCTTATCTAACTACTTTTGTTTTCTTGCGAACAGTGAACGAGCGAATAAGCGAGGGATTATTGTATACCTTATCCATAAGAAACACCAAACCGAGCAGAAACACAGAGAGAGAGAGAGAGAAGAAAAAAGGAGAACAAAATTTAATTATACACCATTATTGTGGTTAGAAACATATATAGAAAGCGAAGGAAATTGAAACACTATGAGGATCTGCCGACGAAACCGAGCGCGAAACCGGGTCGTCGTAACGATTGATAGACACGGTGAGAAAGAGAGAGAGATAGTGAGAGTGAGAGGAGGTAGTTTTTTAAAAGTACGATTGGCGTGTCGATAACTTTCTACATTATAGCCACGGATAGTTACTTTTACATAATTATTCTATTGTTATTATTAATATTATTTTTTTATTATTAAAATCTTACACTGGACACAAGTGGAATCAATAACACATGCTCACGCGCATTTGCTCTTAATGAAAGAAAAGCGTAAAGTCTGCTGCATGTGTTCACGTTTTAATTATGTCTCCTTTTAGGTGCACAAGGGAATAATGCACAACGATCTGAAACGCAGTGGATTTCATTTCTCTCATCGTTGATCATCCAGTTGCAGTTATCCCACACGCATACGGAATACACACATGCACACTAATCGTACCCCCGTTTTTTTTAACGAGCTTAGTTGATGAGTTAGAGTTTCGGTCCGCAAAGGTTGCCGGTTGCAATGAAGCTTCGTTACTTAGTTTCGCGGGTTCGGTAGCAAACAAAAAAAACCCAAAAAGCAGGGGCTTTCGGTGAACGGATCAAAAACTCTAGGTCCAACTGCTAATGAGAACGGAATGCATATCGGATGGATTGGAAAAATTGGTTTTGCCTGGTGCGTGGTAGTTACCTTTTTTTTTTTGGACCAACGGAAGATCAATGCGCGAATGCAGCGAACCCGAAAAATTGGTATGGAAAAGTCAAAGGTTGGCCGCGCGGGAAAGCCGAAAAGCTGATAATGAACGCGCGTCGTCTATGCGTTCGTCGGGGGAAAAAAGAAGAAGGCGTTTCTTTTTGTCCAGCCCTCCAGCAACGAAACTAATCAATGCAGCGTTCTTTGGTTGGCGACAAACTCAACCGGAAGCCGGGCTGCCGGTGAAAGTCGGTCGTTCGTTAACGTCGCGTTAATTAACGCACTGGGGCCAAAATCCTTCGAGGACGCACATAACGCATCCAATGCAACCGGAATAAGGCAGAGGAAGTTTTTTTCCGACTATTAGCAAACTGACGTCTGTTCGAGAAGGCAGAAAAGTAATTTCATAACGTACATCGGTTTTTTGTAGCCAATAAAGCAAGTTTGATAATCTACGACGAATCGCTATGGGTCGCAAGTCATAATTCTGTTAATCCTATTTTCCTATACCAAAAAAGAAGGTACAGCTTTAGAGATAACACGTGTTAATATATTTACATTAATAAGACATATCATACACCACCGTAATTCAAACGACGTATCGACACCTTAAATGGGTGAAATAAACAGAAAATTCTCATGGATAACGTTTCTTACCTTTTGCTATTCCTTCTCAATAGTTTTGTTCTTATCAAAAAAAGTATATCGTGGCTACTTTTTACATCTTGTGTTCTATATTCTACTAGTTTCCCTTATAGCATATCCGAGAAAGTAGTTTGACTTCAAGAAAAGTTTTAATATATACAAAATGGGACTGAATAAACACAATGTCGAAACAATCAGTTGGTATTTATTCTGTAAAAAATAACTTGAAAATTAATTAAGCAACTCATGTACATATTCTCATTTGCCTTTAAGACGATGCTAGAAGCGATTCTGGTAGGCATATCACTTGATTTTCTTTTGGTGTTGTGGAGGTAGTTTTTTCTAAGCCCGCTCCAGTGTTTATTGTTTTTCGTTGTTTGCTTGTTTGTTTGCATATTTGTTGGGTTTTGTTGTTTGTTTAGTTGTATGTTTGTTTGTTTTGTTGTTTTGCTGGAAGGTCTCGAGAATCGCAAACAAACTGGCGATGGATCCAATCCTTTATGAAGCCCGTGGGAATGGGAATGATGAGGAGAGATTTAAAAGTATTGCTAATAAAACTAAATAAGATGGTTTAAAATTTTAAACATCAAAACAAAATATCCCAACGTCAGCGATCGAGGGATAATAAACTCAGTTGAATAATGATTAAGTCTACGGGAAAAACTGCTTTTTCCTCTATTGAATCAACGAAACTGTGGCCAAGTTACTAGGATATTGAATGAAACAGCATTGGACTTTTGTTTATTGAACCTTTCGAATTTTCTAAAATATGGTTTTATTTACATCTAGAGTTCCCCGAAGCGCAGCAATGTCGAATAGGGGCGTGTTGAACAAACAATCAGTGCAGATTCATCTAGACTAGAAAGTCAGCGGCGCAACGTACGATCGCAAACATTTGGTATATTTGCCCGGAAGTTAGAGAATGTGGGGAAGGTATAGAAAGCTGAACACCACCCGCCACGCTTAATTAACAGCGGAAACCGAAACCGGCGAAGACACTGACATATCTGGCCGCGCGCAGATGCTTGCAGCGATTGCTGGATATCACCGGCTGCTGGCAGATGATCATGGTAAAGTTTTTTGTGCCATGTCGTCTCCCTTTCCGCCCTTGCATTTTGCATTTTACCGAAACGCGCACTTTTTGCCGACGAAAAGTCGATGTTTACTGACATACTGAGGCATGCTGCCATAGCAGAGACGCACAAAAACTAGTCACAGCACGAACAAAGGTGAACGGAAAGGACAACACTGTGTGTTCACTGGGTAACATATAGCCTCGGGCGACGGTTCGGCACGGAGTTCGATTCCATTACGGAGTTCTGCCTATGTTTGGGTTGTTTTGGAGAACCATCAAAAGACGCAGCTTATAATCCGGCAGAAAAACACGCAAGCTTTCCGAGGTGGAAAAATAAAACCCAAAACCCCAATGTTTTTTGCTTCCTGTTTGACGCGGGTGACGTTGTGTTCGGGCTGGCAAACAAACAGACAAACACAAAGTGTCTCACGTTCCCAGTTTTTCCGGCGTTTTCCACTAATTGATGCAGCGAATTTGGGTGGGAATTTTGCCAAAAAGTGTTGACTTCGGGCACAAAGAAGGTAATCAGAGTGTCGGATCAGCATTTGGAAACATTTGCAGAAATTGAGACAGAACTCTTGTATATTTTGGTTTCGTAAAGCACAGCAAGGTAAAAACAACGACGATAAGTATCGTGTTTTACGTGAGATGAAATTCTAAAAACCTATGGTGCGTTACTACACCGATCTAACTCATCCTGGTTATCCTGGAATTGGGGGCCCTCATATAGGGTCCTATTTCGGTTAAAAATCGGTGGGATTGAGCTGTTCAAATCATTTTTCGCCAAAAATCACCACTACATAGAAAGGGAGCAAGAGAATGGGGAGCACAAAGGGAAGCCATTTATAAAATTAAACATTCCTCGTGCCCGGGGAAGGAAAGGCAGCGGAGAAGAAAGTGCAAAGCAACGTACATTCCGGTTTGCGACATCATCAGATTGGGTCTGGTTTTTTGTTTCTTCCCGCTGCCTCCCGATGATAAGGATTAAGCTCAACGGTTTGTTTGCCGGAATTTCGATAGAATGCGTTACGCCGAGCCCGGTCAGGATTGCGTCAGGCCGGGCACTGCGGCCCATCACTCATGCCGTAATGGAGTACCTGGAGTTTGGAGTTGAGTTTTTTGCCGGCTCCTCGCCCGGCTCGGCCTTAAGCTTCGAACGTGTTTGCACCGGAGGCGCAGGTTGGCAAAAATCAAGCCTCCGAAATAGAGGAGCCAATGAAGAAAAAACATGCATGATCAACCTTTGAGTGCGCGAAATATCTCTACGGGCTGGATGACGACGGTCCCGGGTCCAGTTCACCTTCGAGAAATTGAAAACAAGCCTAGAAATTTCCAAATTAACTCGGTCAGAGATTTGTCTTATTCAGGAGTCTTGTTTGACTATCGACTAACACATAGTAATAGCTTTTTAAATTACTCAACCTGACTTGGATCGCTGTAAGAATGTAACAGTGTATTGTGGTACCCATTCTTCAAGATTTCGCGGATTAGAGTAGAGGAAAAACAACGAAACTAGGGAGAGTGATTTGTGCTTGATCGTCTGTGCTTTTGCGTAATGTTTTATTGAGTTAAGAATAGACGCCTCAATTAGCTTCCTAACAACACTCTTATGCAAAGTATGCAACAAAATAACGCGATTCAATTCTTACTTACTTTGTATGGGATTTTGATCAGACCTTATATATTCTAGACCCCTAGCATTCCAGTGAACACTATGTTTGTCCTTAGAACAACTTCACTGGCCACCGAAGGGTTGGTCCGCGGTGTTCTGGGCAGGCACCAACCAGCTTTTGGGGCGCATCACAACGGGTAAGCACAAAAATTCGCATGCAGTGTCGGTGTGATGAACGTTCGTCGCTGATGATGATAGAAATCTTGTTAGCGTTGATGAACTACCTCCGAATGGCTTGCAGATATGTGATGGAGGAAAAAAGGTTTTGAAAAATGAAAAAGAAACTCACAAGAAAATAAAAAAAAAAACAACCAAACAACACACACACACTGGATAGGAAAAGTGCACCACGCGTCAAAAGTTAGAGGCGAAAAAAGGGAACAACAGCCTCGTCGCACGGGGATTCCGATGCGCGAGTGAGTCCGAGCGGAAAACGGAACCTTCCCGTCGGAGCCGATGCTGACGACCGGCATGAATAATGGATTATGTGGGAAAACTGACTCCACGAGCGACAAATGGGCACATGTGAGACGAGCATTAGAAGACCGAACACACACAAAAAATATTAAATGATGCCCATTCGTTTCAATTACCCATCACATGCTGACGGCCGTGGCGGGTAAACGGTGGAAAACTCTCGATTCTGCTGCCGGGTATTAGGTGCATTAGCGGGGCGTACGAAATTAAATTGAAATTATACGAAGGGTAATTCCCGCTTTCTGCAGACACCGGATCCAACACCAGGTTTAACGAAACATAATGGTGGCGAAAATGTTTACTGCCCATTTTGCAGTATAAAAAGAAACGGAAAAATTAACAAACACATCCTCTCAGATTTGATAATTGGCTGAAACAATTAAATCAAGCAATTATTGTTTTATTTCAATAGTTGCTATCTACTCTAATAATGTTCTCTTAAGCATTACATCTCTAACTAAATAATTCTCAATACTTGTTCATCTTATTTTGTGCAATTTTTTGTTAATAAATTTTTAAGATCAATTTTGCATCCTTCCTCATTTTTCGTCTCCACAACATTAATTGATAAATTGTACTCAATGTTCATAAGATTAAGTGATAAGATATTTCCTAAATAATTTACCTCAAAACAGACATTGAGGTCAACTCTTATTGGAGATGTTCCTTAGTTCTTAAATCTCGAATCCTACATTATGCAGGTGTAAGTGGAGCAGCGATGATTTAGAAACAAGCATCGGAAAAGGCGAACATTGCCATTACCAGCCGATCTTATCAGCAATCGGTGCATCGGTTACGAAAATCGGTGGTCGGAGCTTTGATCGGGATTTTACGTCTTCTTTCGCTTGAGATAAGCTTAAGATAACGAGGACGTGTAATGCACAAAACCAAGCGGTTTTCCAATTAGCGTCCGCAAACTGCCAATCGGCAACAACGACGAGATACATCGCTAATAGGATTAACACTGCAATTTCGGGCTGAGGTGCCATTGAGTGCTGAACGGTGAGAGAATGGCGATTTTCACTCCTTTCCCGCCAGCTCAGCCTCTCATCTCTCGGTCCGGGTCCTCGGAGGCTCTAACCCCTTTTGCCTTTCATTTGTTCGAGACCCTAAGCTGGCGCCAGGGACGTATCAATACCTGGAGGGTCAGTATCTGGTGTCTGCGGATACAGGGAAGGGACTAGCCAAATAGTTTCTATTGGATGCACATTTGCGAGTTTGTTGACCCTTTCATGTAAATTAAGGCCACACGCATCTTTACCGTTAAGTTTGGTGATGGACTACACTGGTACGCGGCTTTTTTAGAGCGGCTTTCTATGCCCCTAGAGCTATTCTGGAATGAATTAAATCACATCAGTCAATCTAACCTTACTTTTGCAATGTCTTCGCTAATCATGCGCCACTCAGTTCAGCTCTTAGATATATGAAGACACGAACGATTAAGTTCGGGCGGATTGTACAGGTACGACCTACTTTACAGGAGGCATCTCCTACGAAACAAAATCGTAGTTCAGGATCTACGCAATCTAAAGTAAACCGACCAAAAAACGAGTGGAGATTTAACGAAACAAAGCTCAACAGTGGAAGCTGAAGAGGGCTCGCGAAAAAGCACACACACACACACACACACCTTGCTATGTACGTAGATATAGACGAGATGAGCAAAGGGGCTGGGATAAAAACAGTAGCCGCATCGTGCAGCAGTAGCATCGGCTGCATTCTTTGCTTGCTTTGGCACGCAATGCACCGAGTCCGAGGGCTGGGATTTGTGGATCAGCTTTCACCGAACCGTGTCCGTACTCTCCTTCTCTCTGCCCCGAAAGCCGCCATTCACCGACCGAATAGGGAAGCTAATCGTCTAACAATGGGGCGAAGGGTGAGGGCCGGCAATAGTAATTACTTACCGACGCTGGATTGCCGACTTCGGAAGTTATCCAAACATTCGCCGCTTGCACAATCGCTCTCTAGGGGTGGTGGTGCTGTGCAACGGAGACGGCCTGAGCCTGAGAGGCTCTTCAGCCAGTCGACCCGGGGGGTCGACCTCGGTGCTTCTCGGTGCTCGTTGGTAGCCGTGGTGCCCCTGCGGCGCTTTTATCTGGCCGGTTTGTTCCTTATTATCCGTTTTCGGCTGACCGAGAGACGCCCGCCTCAAAGGCGAAGCGGCAAAGATCTTGTGCCGCCGACCGGGTGGTACAACTTCATCATTCTACACCCACAGCTGTTAGCGTGTTTGGATACGCAATTTTCCCAGAGACTACGAAAACGATTGGTTGCGAACGGGCACTTTTATTGTTCACCAATTGAATGCAGTTAGTACGGAGATGACACGTGTTCCGCGAAATACTGCCTTTCCTTATCAGATTTACGATTCTGATAATGTTTGGAGAGTATTTTGGGTTTGCAATCCTCAAAAATATGAATATGTCGATACGACATGCCTCTGAATATGTGGAGGGTGCTCTAACTTCTGAAAATGGTTGGAATTCCCAGCAGCTCCTGCCTAGTGATATTTTATCAGTGGTCAACCTGGTGACGCCTCGCTCCAGCTGTCTCTGTGAATTTGACATTCTTTATTCTATATTCTGACATTGGAAGTATGAGGATGACTCCTATGATCCTTTCTGTATTAAGGCTTTATAGACTCGTCTATAAAGCATTCAGCATAGTTGAACTGAAAACTTGAAGGACCCAATAGATGTACATTTTTACATTCCCTAAAATCTGGAGCTGATAACAGGAACTAGGTCCTTGATGGATTATTGAAAGGATCCTCTTGCATGGAGAGTTTAGATGTTGTCACAAGTACCAATCAACCTTCTTGTTTTATAAATCTCCCACAAGAACCATGCTTTGGTTTGCAGCTTCTTCGCAGTAAAGCGTCTTCCAGAACATTTGGGTTGACTAGTAGCAGATGGTCCTAGAAGTTTCTAACTTCGAGTGCGCCTTAGTCGGAAGAAAACTTCATGTCTCTACTATCACGTTGACGTTTTGCGTAGGTCTCTAAGGCACGTCCTGCTGGTGACAACATCGGCAACCTTCTGATCTCCAGCTCTGTGCCCTTGGTCCCGGTTTCCCAGCGTCGCCGGAGCAACGGATCCAGAGCTCCTCGGCTTCAGCCAGTAAGGCCGCGTTTTTAATTAAGCACAGTTTAAAGTCCCGTGTAACCGATCCGGATGGTTCAAAGTTTGCCGGTGCTCCGGACACACATCGGGACGCCCCGTCGGGCTACAGGGCTGATCGCTAATGAGCACTCTGCCATTGCCAGACTCACTCGCAGGTAATTCGAACCAGCGTGTGTAGGTTTAAATCCTTTTTCCCTTCACCGAAAGTCGACTCCAAAGTTCCCATGTTTTTATTTGCCGCTCGTTTGCGTTCGCCTGCGACAGGAGTACTTGTAATCCAGGTCCATAGTTTTCCACCTCTTACGACCCGTGTGCGCGTTGTCGCCATTGCCTGGCGCGAACCGGTTGTGTCCTCCCTTACTTTGATCGTTTATTTTCCGATTGGTGCGAGCTGTATTTGGTTACTTGTTTGTTCGTTTGTTTGTTTGTTTGTTTGTTTGTTTGCTTGTTGCCGGAGGACCGCTTGTTAGGAGTTTAGAGCGTCGGTGCCTACTTCATTAATGCCGCCCTTTTCCTCGCCAGACGTGTGGAAATGCAGGGAAATGTTCCTCTCAAACACTCACACACACGGGAAACGACACACGAGCTCGTCATTATCGAAATGCCGCACCGGAAAGTTTTCACCCCCAGAATATCTCAAAACTTTTCGCTCACGTACGCGTTAGCGCGCGCGCACCGATTTTCCACCCACTTTCCACCGGCCGGTTGTAACTTTTCCCAATCCTTCGACTTGTGTGTATGTAATCTGAGCGTGTATGTAAATGCTTGCGCAAAGGGCAGGAAGGGGTTTTGGAGGTGGAGGATTGTAAATGTCTTATGCTCATGCATCTTCATCCCCTCAAACCCCGTTCCAGGGGTTTTCCACTCCAACTTTCATCCTGAGGGTTCAGGTGAAGGTTTTCCCGCTTTCTTCCAAGACTTCGCCGGGTCGTTGTCGTCGTCAAATTAGATAAAAGTTTATTAGCGTTCCGTCGTTACACCGAAACAAAGACAGCGTGGGCTCCTCTCCTGCTCTCTTTTCCTCCTCCCCGACCACCAACCCGCCAAAGACGAACGACCGGGCGAGGAAAAAATGGCGGAGAAAAGAAATTAAGTAGTTTTTATTAGCGGCATCATAATGAGGCTACATTTTCCAACCCCCTTCGGCTCGTAAGCGTTGCAGTTGTACCTCCCCCTTAGTCACGCCACCCCACCTCCCTTTCGTGTTACGATCGGTGCGGAAAAACTGTGAAATTTTCCCTCCCAAGGCGTGTATTTAAAATTCATAAGAAACGAGCGCACCGCGCGAAAGCTCATATAAATGGTAATGATACCATTTCTGGCTCGTTGGAAAGCTTTTCCCCTACGACCCCATCACCTCCGCCATCCTCCCCCCCACACACCCGCAGGGAATGGAAAACTCACCGTAACTACACCCGGGCCTCGCGTTTTGCCGGGATTTTATTTTGTACCGCCGTAAAAGCAGCGAAACTGCTCAACTTTGATGGCTGCCTCCCGTCAGGTGTGTGTGTGTGTGTGTGTGTGTGTGGGTTGAGGATGTTTTTCTTCATCTTGTTTTTGCTCGTTTGCCACCACGGCACGGAAGTTAATTTAAACGTGCCAATGGTTTACGTGCGCATCCCGAATGGATGGAGTTTTCCACTTCGGGGCACTGACTGAGACGTTTTTCCCAGCACGAACCTTGGAAGGAATCGACGGATTGGACGGTTTGTGTTGCGAGATGCTGCGTGCTTCGAATGGCTTCGCAGCATTTGGATTATTTTAATTTTTACTTAATAAAAACATGAACGAAATGATAATATGATTTTGGGTTTACGCTAATACAACAATAAACAGAAGAGAGGCTGTAATTGCTTTGTTTCCGTGTGTATACCTTACATCTATGTATTGTTGCCCTTCTATAAGATCTCCTTTTTCTCGTTCTCATATTGTTGATGAGCTATGATACATGATTTGCTATGGAAACTTTCAAATTTGGCAATAAAATGTTGAAGTTTGTAGTATCTGTCAAACATTTTTAAATAACACGTTGCACGTTGATGGATTGGATATCCTGTTTGAGACGTCTTTTGCGTTAACCGTTTAACAAGGTTTAGGTACTGCAATATTAATAACAATAGAAAAATCGCACCCTTCAAATGGCAACAAAAGAAAATCCAAGGACATAATCACGTATGTGTTAAAATCTTTGGAAAAATGATACAAACGTAAGTGTTAGACGTTTCTTAAAAGACGGTCCGTGAAAAACAAATAATGGATGAACATAAAATGCTAGGATTGAACATGAATAAAACATATCTTTAAGAATATGGTGAACAACAAACCACAGTTTTTGGATTAGAAATATTCCATCAGTTCGATTCGAAGTGTTTGCAACATAGCGTACTCTCCATGTATGAGTGTTTTTTCTGCAGGAAATTGATTGGCAACCATTTTTGTTTCGTTATCCACTGATTAACCTAATTGCTTGCACAGAGCGTTCGTGTTTCCACCGGAAGCTGAAACTCTTAAATTGGCCAATTGACGGAAGCCGTGTACCAAAGGGAAGCTGTTCGGAGGGCGGAAGCCATCTCGCTCGAAGCCTTACAGCAGCGCTGGGAAGATTTTCCCAACCCGTGGTGTGCTCGGGAAGTTGTTTTCCCTTATTCGAGCGGAAAAATCCTTCCACTTACCTCGTGGTGCTGCATTATTTATTCCACCTTCAGGCGGAAGATGGGGGAAAGGATCAATCTTATCCTATGAAATATTTGACAGGGCAACCCATTCGTGAAAAACGAGGCTTTTGTCTTGAAGATGTACGGGAAGGATAGGAGGACGGTTCCGTACGAGACGTTACTCGATACTTTCTTCAGCGAACAGGTTCATATTTTGCTTTATCTATGTAAACCGTCCTTCCAAGCTATCTTTAACGCTTAACGCCATTAGAAATGTTGCACAATATATCGGAAATCTTGCTCAACGGGTTTGCTGACATCAAATAATTTACACAGATCGTAATTTGTTTGTTTTGCGTCACTTTGACAACTTTTGATTTGTGAAATAGAAATGTAACTTCTATTATTATATTATTACGAACTGTTCCATGATACTATTAGTTTAGTTTAACACTTACAGATTTGATAGGTTATGATTTATTTGCAATCTTGTATGTGTGTTTATGTTTACTGTTTGTGTTTATTGTATGATTCTTGTTGATTTTAATTTGAAGTTGTTATACATTTTAACGCAAATACTAGGGCGGCTTTCTTAGGATAGGATCTTTGGAAAGCTTTGTAAATATTTGATGCGAAATTAGCAAAGAAAACGATTGCATCAATTCGTATTTCAAGCTTCTAATTCGCTGGGTTAAACACTTAACTTTCAATCACTCGTTCAAGGAGAAACAGTGGTCGAAAGAGGTGCGTTAAAAATCTGAACTCTGCTGGAGAATCCTTCAAAAAACGATCTCATCGCAATCGGCTTTTTTTTATAAACGACCAAGGGTTTTATTTTGCCTTTGATACAGCGGCGGCGATTTTCCCTTTCTTTTCCGTGTGAGTGTTTCCAACTTTTAAGTTACACTTTACCTACCGCAACGGCGCTCATCCTTTCTCCCGCGTTCGCTTGAAGTGTGGAGGGTTTTGCTTCAAGAAATTCGAACCCGAACGAACGAACCGACGGCCAAAGGCAGTCCAGGAAAATCGATAGTTTTTCCACGTTTCGCAATTACATTAACCCCCGGGCGGGGGTTGCATCCTCAAATCCCGGGGCCCGACCCTGCAACGCGAAGGGAAGGGAAGGGAACGGGGCTCGGGGCAAAAAGGAAACAGCGTCGGCACTTTACTCAAATCGATACTTATCAAGTGGCGGCGAATTTTAATTTTTGTTTTTTACTGATTTTTTTTGTTTAATTCTTTTTCGAAAAAAGATAAAATGCTCTCCATTGTGGAAGAAGGGGATAAAACACTATCGCCGGCACTGCAAAACGCACGCCATTCACACGCGATTTAATCTCTGAGCCTGTGTGCATAAATGTGCGTGTGTGTGAAAGGGCGAGAGGAGTAGAAAAGCAGAGAAGAAAAACCCGCAAAAACGGGGAACGCAGCGCTACATTCCGCGGGGCGGGGAGAAAAATCCCAACAGCTGCAAAGGGAAAAGAAAAGTGAAAACGGCGGAGACCTGAGAGCGGGAAATGAAAATGAAACCGAACAGAACAAACGCAAAACTGGAGGTGGAATAAAAAAAACAAAGCGCAAAGGAAACCGCTTCCTTTTTTGCTGATCAAAACAACCAACAAGCGAAGGTGGAAGGATAATGCGAAGAAATTAGCCTCCTAAGGAGCTGCGTCTTCGTCTTCAGCATAATCATGCTCCTGATGCCATTGTGCCGCGCCGGTAAGCGATATGGTTCTGTGGAATAAAATAAACATATCACCTACACGAGATTATCGGGCGAGCCGGGAAGTCTGTCATTTGTTCATTTGTTTGCTCCTCGGGCGTTGTTCCCTTTGTTTGCGCCCAGGGCGCGGTGCGGGGGCTGTCTGTTTGTTTGCTTGTTTGTTTTCCGCCAGCAGACACACACACGCACTCACACACACGGCAGTGCCGTGAAAATCCCCGGACCGGGACGAAAGAGGCTTTCTCCAAACACATATGCACGCCCGAGGGCTGCACAAAGGACAATCGGATGATGCGCGTCTTACAGTCTTGACACTACATACACGTGACCACGAGACCGTCGAGATCAAGGCGGCCTTGAAGATCCTGCACAGATGCAGCTCTTTTCTTTTCTTTCCGAGCTTCGGAAAAAGCGGCTAAGCGTTCGGCTTACGGCGTGTGTGTTTACGCTTTGCATACCATAGGTGTGTCAAATGGACACAATTGCATTAAGGAAGCTCTTCGGCACCGCGCTCTCGACCCGAAGGAGGCTCCCGTACGGGTCCCATTTGCGACGGATGATCCCTTTTGGCGGTGAAATCGATGCCACGCAGCATCCCAGAACGAATCTCTAGCCAAACAAACTTTTGATGTATTTACGCTTGTTGGTGTTGAGAAACAAAGACCCCGAGAAGTGTCCGCAATCGGAACAATATTTTGTCCTTACTGTGGCGTCCACCTTTTAGAATTTAGAGTCCATGTTATTTGCAAAAAAAAAAATGAGAAAACGATAAAACAGTGCGGGACACAAGAAACGCACAGCAATCGACCTTTTACATACTTAACAGCTAGTTTTAATAGTTGACACTTCTATAAAACCTTGATCATTCGGTGCTGCATGAAAAGCAAAAGAAATCCAACTCCTTGATTTAGGTTTTTGTTTCATTAGAATAACATATTACACTACTATTAGTAATTTCGTGAAGAATGATAAACTTTTGTGGGAGTTGTAAGTGTTAGTTAACAACAACCTGTGCTCAGTTTAAGGAGTTTACAGTATCCTTCCAAACAAACGCTTTTGTAATTAAACGTTTTTCAAACATTTTCGGATCAATTCTGGGGTTATTTTTCTCCATTGCGAGGCATACCAAATCTCCAAAATCAAGAAGAATGATGTACGTACTACAAACAATGCTTCGTGATTTGGTTATTAGATCACGTATACCTTTGTTTGCTACAATAAGACTGAACGTTGAGCGGATTTCTATGCGGTTGTTGATTAGAAAACAAGACGGAAGAAATTGGGTGTCTACAATATCGAATAAATCATGTTGACGATCTGCTTCATAGCAGACTAATTCATAGCGTTATGTTTTCAAACGCATCGTATGCTAAATGTTTTTTAAAGATGGTCCTAGCTGATGTGATTTTTCATTAACAGAAGTGTCTTTGCATTTACTTTTTATATAGCTAAGAAAAACGGTAACAGTCGGTAATATGCATACCTAAATTTGGCAGCTTCAGCCTTGGCTCACTATCTTGTACATCACTGTGCAGTCGAAAACAGTGTGCATTATCGCTAAGCCCTTCAATCTTTACTTTCTTTACATCTTTGAAAAAGCAGTAGCGTTAAGCTTAGTTTAGTCGTTAGAAATAAAATTCTATCTTTTCCAATCTCAACTCTTTCCGCGAACGGTTGTGTGGTTAACTGGTATTATCTCGAAAGAACATACACTAAACAAAGTATAAATGGAAGGGAAATTGCATTTGAAGTTCAAAGAAATAGTGGTTCGTTAGATAAACGAACAAAAACAACGTAACGTGAGTATCAAAGGCTGAGGCTGGAGATCACCACAAACTAACGCAATTAAATCAATAAAGAAACAATAAAACAAGGCTGGATGAAAAAGAACTATTATCAATCTCTGGGCGGTGGTACTACAATATGTTATTTTTAGCTACGATTGGTTTTGATCATTTACGCGGTTTCTATATGTACTCGAACCGGAGTACATCGTTGCGAATACTGCGCTTGCCACTGTATGTTTATGTTTAAATCGATAAGTAAAAAAAAAACATTCCCAATGAAAATCTGTTCAAAATTGACAAGGAATTGCCTCCGCTTGCTAGCGCTTTTCCGCTCGAGCGGGGGTTTTTCTTTCGGTAGGAAAAATAATTCTTACCAACCGACCGAATCACAACAACAACAACAACAGAGTGTGCTCCTCTGATTGTGCTAATTACTCGCGAACCGCCCGCCCTCCGATACACTTCCGTTCAACGGGTTTTTTCTTCGTTTCCCTCCGCACCTTCCGCACTTCATTTCCTCCGACCGTGAGCGAAACTTCCGTACAAATTGATGCACGATTTAGGCAACCGGTCCGGGAAAATCTTCGCTCCATTAGTAGTATTTACCGGGGAATGAAGTGTTTTTCCCCGCCCGAGTCCTTTCCGACGAGGACTCACACACATTATTTGATCCCTTTTACTCTTACACTGCTTCTCTCCCTCTCTTTTATTTGCCTGGTTTTATTAGACCTTTCTTTACCGGTTCGAACCAGTGTTCACTTCGACCCGAATGCAAACGCAATCAATACAGCTCAGAACGTGTTTTCTTCTAATTGTGTGTGCGTGTGTGTGCGACCATTTTCAGGCCTCCATTGAACATCCCCTCTTTCTCTCCCGCTCGCAGGTGTTGGGGCCAGGGGTTTTGCCCGTACCCCGCCCGTTTTCCTTCGCCCTTTCCCGGCGGTCTGTTACTCCTTCATCCAATAATTGATATGTTCTCTCAATTTCGACCTCTATCGGGATCGGACCGGGGTGGAGAAAGGTGGGTGGAAGGGAAGGGAGGAGGGAGGGGTGGAAAATGGCCAGGGCAGCCAATCCATTCAGCCCGAATCCATTTCCGTACGCTTCCCGTTTACTCCTTTTCCCCTCCCGTTTCGGAGGGTTTGGTTTGGCGTTTTGGGATGGCTCTGGAGCAAAAACATCCAATCGATAATATCCTTAACAGAGAGGTTAGAGAGGAGGAACGAGCGGGATGGGAGGCAATGGTGAATGGAGAAGAAGGGAGGGTTGGTTGGTTTCCAGCATCGGCATCGTTCTCGAGGGGCGTTTGGCAAAGCGGTTTTAGTGGAAGCTTTTTGGGGTTTGTGAAGTTGTGAAAACGTTTTGTGCTCGGAATTGATCTCGCGCAACTCCGTGCCCCCCCCCCTCCCCCCCCTTCCCCTCAGCCACCCTCTCGCACATACACAGACGGACATTAGCAAACATACATACGCACAAAACCACGTTGCTGGGCAGCGGCCGACGACGACGAGAGGAAATTTCATTTCGACGTGTGTAGCACTATGTGTACATGAGCTCGGAAAATTCGCCCCTTCCAGAAGATTGGTGGTTTGACAAAAGGCACACACCCACGCTCAAGCTACAACCGTTCAATAGGATATGTGGGTGGAAAATTGCAGCACCGGAAAATACCGGAAGCAGTGGTTCCGTTTCGACAAACGTTTGGTCGGAAAACGGGTGGAGGGAAAAAAGGGGGATCGATGACTGGGGGGCTGGATCGGAAACATGTCGGGGTAACATGTTTGTGTCGGATGTGTCGGCCAAACTGTGTGCGACAATTGGCACCCAAAAAGCAGCAGGTTTATTTCCTACGCATTTCCTATGCGGAATGCTTTTGGGGAAAAAGCCTGTATAGTCTTGATAAAACTCCATTTTCCCAGGGAAACCGATTTTTTTCTCCGTTCGCCGGTGTGTGGGCGGAAAAGCGAGTAGTATTCGTCCTGCTTGCCCACCGTAATGCATCCAATTTTCTTACCATTTTTGTCCAATTGAGGCAATTGAAGCAGCAAGAAAAGTCCGTCGCAAACGCAACGGGAAATAAAGCGCTTCGGAATTGTTTTCCACCGTCTCCATCCGGGTCTCCCTCGATTGTGCTTCGAGGGCGGACAAAAGGTCCACATACCCACGGATATTGTGTGTGTGTGTAAGAAGTCATTCCTTACCGTCGGTTTTTCCGTTCAATCCGGGTTTCCAATTCCGGGCCGAGGCGAGCGAGATGAGATCTGGGTGCAGATTTCCCGTACAACCTCCAACTCCAAACCCTGGGCAGACATTTTCCGGAACGCCCCACGAGAGATGGCGGACACGAAGCGAAGGTGGTTCGTCCGCGCACATGTGTATGTGTTTCGGCTCGTTTTACGCTTTCTTCCGCGAGAGCCAGCGTTCGAAATGTTTTTCCTACCATTGTTCCTTGTTCAATGCGCTGCTTTCTTATACTTTTTCTTCCTTTCGTGGGTGGCGCCGTGGTCTTTCAAGCACTTAAAAAAAAAAAAAATAACACACACACACTCGTCGTCGTTTCCATTTCGAAGCGCATCGACTAAAAATTGACCTCAAAGTGTCCCTTGTGGCACAAAACCAAAGCAATTCAACAGGAGAAAATCTGTCCAGAAGGACCCCAAAAACCTACCCTGATTTTCCACCCGACGGGGGAGGCGAACACACACACACACGAGGGGGGGACCGAGAACCTTATCGGCGCTGATCGGTACCAAACTGGTTCCGTGGGGGAAGGAAGGGAGGGGGAGGCGAATGAATTAATTGACAAGATGATGTTCTTTAAATTTGTTTTTAATTTTCCCCGACACCGCCGAAGCACTTTTCCACCACTTCAGTTTCGTTTGTTTCCGTGCCGATAAAGTGGGCAGAGGGAGAGAGATAGTGGATAGTTTTTTTTCCCGCTCCCGGATCGGGAAACGGCAATACCAAACCAGGACACGATTGGCCAGCCCTAGATTCCCCAGATCCGTGGTGTTTTCCCTCCGTTCGCTCCGCCTACTTTGGTGGCGGTGGGAAAAATCATCCGCCTCGCGGCAGGATAACGGGCAAGGTAGGTCCCTGGAATGGGAACGGAAGAGTGAGCTAGCGAGCGAGCGAGTGAACGTGTCCTTTTTCCACCGGCTCTGAGAGTGCGATCTGAGGGGTGGAAAGCCTTGAGCCTTGCGTGCGGGAAAGGATAACGGAAAGGAAGAACGAAAAGAGCTTGCGATAGAGCGTGTGAAGGAATGAGAGAGCTCGAAGAAGGTACCGTAGCCTAGTAGTGTAGAACGGCGCAGGTCCGGTGGTCGCTGTCGCTCCGTCTCGCTCCGCTACCGGAGGCCGGAAAATTGGCATCGCACCAGTGTTGGCCTGTTGCGGGCAGGGCAAGTCCTGTCCGGCCGCTCATTCGCGCCCTGCGAAGCGAAGCGACAGCAAGGGTTTTTTCGCGTCACCGCACCGCAAACACCGAGTGGAGTTCGTTAATTTTGTTTTCCGTTTAGCTGGTTTTATAATTTGCCACGCCGTCGCCGAGTAAACAACGAATTCCGAGCCGGGAAATCGAGTTCCTCCTCTCTGCTGGGTGCTGGCTGTTCGTGTCCGTCGAGGAACGCAAGCACGAGCACGTACACCTACACACACGCTGTACGCAGACGACGGATATCATCTAGGGCGCCCGCAGATATTGCCTGGTGACCTCAGGCGGTGTTAGATCTAGCTTTTGGTGCCGTTTGTTTCCGGTGTTTTGTTCGTAAGGTGTAGGTGCAGGTCACTTCCAAACAAGAGACTTGCCGGGAGGTTCGAATAAGTGCCGTGGAACGGACATCAGAGTTTTTGGGGAACCTTCAACAACAGCGTGTGGAAGAAACAGTTCGTCCGTTTGAAACAAAAAAGATTGGAAGGTGTAATGTGGTAGGATTAGCGGAGTGGTCGGTTTGTGTTCGTGTGCTTGGGTATTTTGATTGTGTGTATCTAGTGACTAGTGCGTAGGAAGCCTCCACGGGAGAACGTTAGCGTTGACCAGGTGGTGAAAGTGTTGTGAAACCACAATGAACCTCGAGGCGAACGTGTCCTCGCCGGAGGTGGACATCGATGTGAACGTTGTGTCGAGTCCGGAGCCGAGCCCTCGGCCACTCGAGAGCCCGCAAGGACACGCCGGGGTGGCCAGTGACGATGAGCAGCGCTCGTCGCCCGACACTCAACACCACCAGCCGCAGCCTCAGCCGCCGCAGCCGTCTTCCTACACCGCGCCAACTCAACAACTACCGCAACAATTAAAGCAGCAGCATTCGCCAACGCAACCACTGCAGCCGCAACCGCAACCGCAGCAGCAGCATCACCAACAGCAGCACGGTGTTGTGCTGCAGCACCATTCGGCCATGGTGGCGGCGGCTGCGGCGGCTGCTGCCCTGCACCATCAGTCGGTGGCGGCGGCGGCGGCGGTGGCGGCCACCGGACAGCAGCACGGTTGCGGTTCCTACCACGCGGCGCCGGCGGTGGTCAACAACAGCACCGGCACCATCAACACCAACAACAGCTCCAGTAACAGCTTCAACCACAGTCCCGACTCTCGGCTCAGTCCGCCGAAAACGCCGCCGGACAGCCAGATCCAGTCGCATCACCAACAACACCACCACCACCAGCACCACCATCACCATCAGCAGCAGCAGCAGCAGCAACACCAGCAGCAGCAGCAGCAGCATCCTGTACATCACCAGCATCCACCGCACCATCCTCACACACATATCAATCAACTCCAGCACCAAACGCAAACGCAACAGTCGCCGCCTCAGCAGCAGCAGCAGCAGCAGCAACACGCCGTGCAGGCCACGGTCGGCAAAACCTCGACCAATCCGGGCTACACCAGCTTCTCCATCTCGAGCATCCTCAGCCGAACGGAGCCGGTCTCGAAGAAGGGCCTCGGTGTGATAACACCCGTCGCCTCGCTGCCACTGTCGGCCGCTGCTGCAGCTGCCGCGGCGGCCGCCTCCGTCTCGCATGGAGCCGGCGTCGGTCTCGGTGCCAACGGAACTCCAAACTCGCAGGATGCCGCAATGCTCTCTAGGTAAGTCCCAACCGCATCGATCTCATGCAGAAGAGAATCTTCAAGGATAATCGAAATGTTCAAGTGTGTGTCGTGTGCAATCAGGATCCTTCCTAAATGTCCGATTCCAACGTCCCGATAACTTGCAATCTCTGGATGCACCTCTTAGCTCTATCAAAGTATAGCGGAACGATGTGAAAGATTCTTCCCACCACTTCCGCTACCCTTCAGCAAAAAAAAACCTGTGTCCTGCGTGTGTGTGTATGCGAAATATGCGATAATCCCTATCTGGAGCCATATAGGAGCGAATGTCAAACAGGCACGAAACCGTGCCTGCGATAGCGAGTTTTGTTCTCTCCTCTTTTAATCGCATTACACATGCAGCCATAGAATCATGTCAAGCGCTCATAAACGCGACGCTCGGCATCTAATCCCCGGGCTATATAGTATCTCTCTGCACGGTGGAACTGCTTTCCAAGTGGCGCTTGACATCCTTGGCTACCAATTCCAGTCAAGCTGTTGACTTTCCTGCCAGCTTCGCTTGTGCCGTACGCTTTCCCCAAAGGGCTGAATCTTGCTTTATTTTCCCGATGGCTTCCGTGGCCATTCTGGCGAAGTGCTTGTGAGTGATTACTTTCTACCGATCGACGACGAGCAGGAAAGTCTTCCGAGGTAGCGATGAAGTCTATCCTTCATCTCGTCCGGGATCCGTAGAAGAAAGGCGTTAGCGGTAATCCTCGGAAACAATGTTATTGGACGGCCATTTCCGACCGGCTGTTCCGCTTCAGAGACCGCAAAGTGTGTTGCGTATGTGTTGCCCGGGGACTGGAGAACGCTTCGCACTTGGAGTGAGTGCTGGTAAAGAAAGGGTGAACACGGAGCTCGAGTTTTGAAGGTTGAAAATGATGAACGCGTGACGGAAGATAGTCAGCCCAGATATAGTTAGAAGATCACCTTTTTGGGAAGCCTTGAAACACGGCTCCTGGAAGCCCACCCGGGCTTATATCTCCGGGACCACCCGTCGGGTATCTGGAGTGGTTCGGACCCCGTCGCCATTTCGGGATAGGGCAGGATTCCGCCAGCGGATCATCCCTTTTGAGTCCCAGCTGACTGGGCTGAACCTATGGGACGGTTCTGGCCTACGTTGTGTGTGTGTCTGGGTGCCCTACCGTTGCCTTTGGTTCTGTAGACTAATTGGGAGTAGTTAGTTATAATGGCACTGAGTGGTGTAAGGCATAAAACCCCGTGCGTGAAACGGACGTATCGAAAAAAGACCTTAGGCGACAGATGTAAAAGGCCTTCTACAGCATCAGGGAGTGAGAATGAAACAGAAATAAACTGGTAAAAGAAGCAAAGAAACACAGAAGGAAATAGCAAAGCACTCCTAATACCCCGCTATAGCTCCCGGGTGATAAATGGTTAAGTTTTCCTTGCATGCAAACGACGCCGGCAAATGCGGAGGGATATCAAATCCGACTTCCGATAGGGACTGCTAAACATCCCTCAAGACAAAACATACCAAGGAAAGCAAAAAACTCGCTTTCAAGCAAATGGCGTCCTTCGGTTGCAGAAATTTTGGAGAGCATGGGACAATCAGCTAGCTGACAGTTTATCGCTTCCTTAAGACGTTTATCCCCGAACCACGGTTGATGTGATAGAATGGAGGAAGGCTAGGCAAAACGCAAAAGGGAAGAAAATAAAAAGAACATGCCCCGGACAAGGTATATGGATATTGTTGATGGTGAAATAAATACTTGTAAATCTACGGCCGCTTGTCACGCCGCCTCTACAGCTCCCAACTCCCCGATCCACAGTCCAAGGATCAAAACAAAACAACCGAATCGAAACAACCGAAAGAAAACGACCAACGCCACCGCCGGAATTGAAAACAGCGCTTGACGCGGGAAAAACTTGCGGGTGGCAAAAGTGGTGTTAAGCACGCTAATGTTTTTGTAACCGTAAGCCGGGCGGGGCAGATTTTGAGTTTTCCGTCGCCAGGTTGTCTTCGGAGGAGTTTTCTGTTTTAGTCCGTGGCCCGCGGCATAAGTCGATTCTCAAGAAATGTATCCCACGATCTGGTGGATTCTTGGTGAGTGAGGCAAAGGTATCGGATTACCAATCGGATGATGGCAAAAATTCACGGTGCAATAGATTTTGAACTAATTTGAGTTAGGATAGGTCATTCCAGAATGTGGCGCTACCTCACAGAGATGTCTAATCGGTGGTACGTCATTTTGTCAAACTCCATCTCGTCTTTCTCGAAAGATTGTGCTGGTGAAAGACCAATACTGGACAAATCCAAAACATCAGAATCCCCAGATAGGGTCGAAACGTCAACATTCGTATCAGTTGACGCGGCTAAAGTTGAGTCTTACCCATCTTTCATGAGATGCGAAGCATTCCAAATGAGAAGCATTCCAAATGAATCATTTATCTTTAGAGATTCGGATCTGTATGTCTAAACATTCATGTTTCACCAAAGATTCATGAGTCTCATAAAGTACGGGAATCTTCACGGTTTTAAAATAAGGAAATCTTCTCGAATTTTTAGAAGTTTATTTCATATTTGCATATTTAAAGCCAAGAGTTAATTAGATTCATGAAGTTGAGGTGTTTTGGGGAGGGAAAAGGGTGTCAGGCCACGCCTCTAAAGAACGCTAAGTATCCAAACCACCATAAATCACCGGCGTAAACACTCAAATTAGTTCTGAAAATGTTTATCCATTTTATATCGACTGGAAAATCTCAGGTTTGACGGCTGATCGACGCGACTTTCATCGACTCCGACAGCAAACGACAATGGCGGGTTTATGATTTCGTATAGCACTCAAGAAATGTGTAAGTCCATTGAGTTAGCAAATGTCGTGAGTGGGATCTTCTTTGATATCAATTCTCCAAAAAGCTTGACACGTTTTGACGGTTGCTTATTAATTGTCTGCCTTAAAATTGAACCCTCCAATTCCCCCAGTTCCGGTGAGTGAATTTGGCAGCTTTCGTAAGCCAACGGACGGTGAAGACAAACGCTGCATCAAAATATGACACAATTTATGAACCACACTTGATTTATAGCGACCCAAAAACCGTTACCCTTGAATTAGGTCTTTTTGTTTGATCCCGATCTGCATATCGCCTTATCCTTCTTCCAGGCACACATCCCTTCACCTTTTTCGTCTTCATTTTGTCCACCTTGGCTATCAGTGAAGCGCCCCTTTATCGCTTCCAATCGCTTCCATGCCGGATCCCCGACGGCAACGTGCTGTCGTCGCTTATTTATGGCCACTACTGTGCGATTGTGGGGCGATTTTCAGTTGTCGCTGGCGAAAGGATAATCGCCACGCACCGGCACTAAATGGGAGCCCTGGGTGTTGATGGGGAGCACGGGGGGGTGAAGGGTGAAGGTGGTCCGGTAGAGAACGATTATCCGACATGCGATAGGCTCATTATTGTTCCATTTCACAAATTAGTTACAGATTAATTTGCGAAAATTGGACAGAGGCGCTCCCGGAGTGTGGGGCGGGCGGGTTAAAGGGAGCAAAAGGGTAGTGAAGTTGTGTTGGTAAAAACCTCCGTGGGGCGAAAAAAAAACATTTGTGTGATCAAAACAACCAAAAAACAGATAAAATACTACAAAATGCCCTCGAAAGGGATGAAAAACTATCCGTTTGGCGATGTGTGTTAGTTTCGACGTTTGCGTTTGTATATTGGCCAACAACGCGAGGCGTTGGGTAGGGGAGGTTAGCAGTGACACGCTCCAACCATTACCCTGAGTGACGATTTGTTAATTAGTTGTCGGCAATCCATCGAAAACGGAAGTGTTTTCCTTCCGTTTCTGATGTTGGAATTACGCGTAAATTACAGAACATTTCTGTTCAGTATTAAAGTCAGCTGTTTATCGAAAAGGTCATCTTTTCAATGCTCGTCCGTCTCGGGTAATTTAATTTTGTGTCTTTAAATTGACAAACTTGTCCTCTAAGCATCAAGTTTTTATCAAATTTCGGCAAGATAGGCTAGGAAAAAATATTTAACAGTGAAACCCAGCTAGTTTATTTAATTGAAATTGGAACAAAATCATTTAGAAAAATATCATTTAGTATTACCTATAATACTTGATCAAAAGCAGTAAATAGAGTATGAAACAAATGAAAAGGAGTAGGAAACTGAATAAAACAATTGATGAAAAAGAACTCACGTTTTGCAGTAACATCATGTTTAATAAAAAAAAACCTTTAAAGAACGCTTTTATGACTTTAAAGCGAGTTGAGGAGCAAATACAAAAGTTTTAGGATTCTGAGTTGTGTTGACCTTAAGCAAAGGATTAATAAATTTTCCAAGCTTCTCCACAGCTTAATTATTTTCTTGCCGTTACATAAATCTTAAGGTACAATACTTTCGATGATAATTTAACACGTTGTTGATTCCTTGACTGCCGGAGATATTATTTGGGAAAGCTTTGAAGTAGGAGTTGGAAAAATAATGCTTACGGAATAGGAAAAAGCAATACATTAGGATTCAAGTAAAGTCCTCTCAAATGTCGACGTGTCCAACCGGGTGGGTTATGGATCGGAAAATGGGAAAAACAGAAAGAAACTAGCCAGGGGGAAGGACTCAACCGCATGGTCATCATCATTTTCCAAATCCAATAAATTCCGAAAGACAGCCGCAAAGGGGAGGGGAAAAGCGAAGAGCTGGGTGTGTGTGTGTGTGTGTGTTGGTGCGCGCGCGCGCGCGCGCGCGTGGTTCCTTATCGAGGTCGTACGATCTTTTTCGGGTCGAGCCTTACTTAATTCGGGGGTTAGAAACCAATTACTGCCCTCCGGACCGACCGGGGTAACCCGTCAGGCGCATGTCTGTATGAGTGTGTCTGCGTGTGTGTGTGTGTGCATGATCATTATCAATTTGTTAATCATGAAATTTCATTAGGCTAGCTCGCTCGGGAAGCACGGGCCACGCGTCCTTTTTCGTCCCGTGCCCTGATCCGCCGGCTTCGATTAGATTCGGTTTGTTTTGCCTAATGTTGTATCCTTTTTTCCCCCCCGGATGCGAGCCATGACCGCCTCTTCCCGATGCCTTTAACTTTAACTTTAAACTAATTAAAAAAGTAAATACGTCCATCGTGAGGGGTCGTACGAAAATTGGGCGAATTGAATTGATTAAAACACTCTCACTCCCTCCGCCCGGCAATAACATCATCATTCGCCGGATCGTCGGAGAAGCGATAGAGATCAGCCCCGTTTGCTTTCCGCTTCACCATCCTCAGCCCGAACGGAGCGAACGGATGTGTGTTTCACGGCACGGCACACTTCACTCGCAAAACACGACCAGTTACAAGCAGCCGTGTTTCCGGCGCCTTCGGTGGGGGTGCAAACAGCTTCCGGTTTCCGGCACGGCACGGAACAGCATTCCGGGCATGAAGCGCCTCGCGGGCAGGAAGGTGTCAAATGTGATTTGCTTTCGCTGTCGTCCCGCAGTTTGCAGCTTCCTTGGTTCCCATTTCCCCCGGTGGGAAGCGGAAGGTGTCACCAAGCTG
>KE525003.1:762167-781433 GCA_000441895.2 Anopheles sinensis
GTGGCATAATTATTAAAGCGTAACTTATTTATCGGCTTTATAACAACGCACAAATGAAAAGTCAAAATGCCTTACATCGTTTCCCAGTTTAGTTCTGCTGTTTTTAACAATTTTAAGGAACTTGTTATGCGTTTCTGCGTTAGTATTAACCTTTCGATCATTTTTCCCATCTTTATGTAAGGTCTTTTTTCTAACTCAAATGTTAGATCAATACTCAATAGTCGTCCAACTCTTGTTTTGTTCAAATTTTTTCATAGTTTTAAGGGAAGTCTAGGCAACTTTAATGAACTTAGAGTTGTTGCAAATAGAAAACATTAATTTATGAAATATTTTTACAGTTTTTACTGAACCTAAAAGGGATCTTACAAAACAGTTAAGAACGACTTGAATTCATCGATATAAAAGACGATTTATTGCTCAAATCCCAACATTTTCTTTTCAAAATGACACTAATGGTGCTTTAATCAACTCCATTTATAATTATTCTTTCATCAAAATCACGATTATATCAACAGTAGTTTTAATTTCACCAAAATTCACTACTGGTCTTATAGCAACTGGACAATCTTCAAATGGAGTTTCAACGTTTTATCATATTATTTTTGGTAAACTATGATGTACTATCAATTTCTGTGTTTGGTTAAGCTAATTTGGCAGGTTTTTACCAAAAAATAATCAAGACCGAGGTAATTTATCAATAAAGTCATTAAAAATCACGAACATCGAGGTGGTCTTATAGCAACTGGACGGAGTGTATTTTCCGAACTTACTGAAATTGATCAAAAATATTGAAATCCCCATATTTTAAAAGGGCAAAAACTACTTTTTAAATCACTTCCGTTTTGTTGTTGTTTAGTCACTCTTTCAGCGAAAAAAAAAAACCATTGATAGCCTCATTCCTCGGAACGCCAATTGAACGTTAATCAGTTGAATGCGAGCTAATTTGTAGAACACTAATTGTTGTCCTCGTAGAATACGAACCGCACTGTAGGAAAACGTCAAACAGACAGTCGACCGGTCGAAACAAATCGCAGCCAAAGTACAAAGGAGCAAAACACAAAAACAAAAATAACAGAAAAAGGACAACAACTCCGCCCGGGTGGGGGGGAGGTTTGCGGGAGGCGGGGCGTTGTTTTATGTTGTCTAATTTCTTGAGGCGGTCGTAAATGAGTCGTAAAGATTGTGCCGGTGGCAAGGTGGCGCGAGTTTTCCGGCGATCCGGCGGGATCCAAGCGGGGATGATTATTTTGCCAAACGGTTTTTATATTTATTTCTCTTTGTCTATTTTCGTGTTTTCCCGTTCGCGTCCGACGGTTTTTCTCGCGGCAGCGAAAGGAGCTCCTCCGAGCAATACGACAAATTGGCGAATGAAACAAACGATAAGTTAAGCAGCGAACGCAAACGGTGGTTTTGGCGCACAGCTGGAGTGCACTTTCCAGCGCTCGCTGGCAAACAAAACAACAGCAAAAAACAATGGGTGAGCCATAAATCCGGGGAAAAACGAATGCGAACGCCAGCGAAAAGGAGCGCCGTGGAAGGACATTTTTGCGGAGGAGGCTCGAGTGGAGTGGAGTTCTACAGGCCTTTGGCCATGATACCCTTGCCGTTTTCCTCGGTTTTTCCTTCCATCCCGCCATCGTTTAACCGTCAACAACCGCGCGAGCGGGAAGATTTTCGTCTCAAAAAATTTCCCCGGAAGCGGGCGGTAGTTAATGAGGGGTGAACGGGGTGTGGTGGTGGATGACGAGTTGTTCTTTTACATTTACGTTGTCGTTGTTGCTGCTGTGTGCCTGACGGTACTGGTATTTGCTATTTCTTTGCCTGTTGTTGAATCCTTGTTTTATGCGGCCGACTTCATTTGGAAGCGGTTGTGTGTGTGCGTGCGTGTGTGTGAGCTTCTGTGCTCACTTTTCAGCTTTTCAGTCCGCGGAGTACCACACAATGCCAACCAGTAAAGAGAGATAGAAAGAGAGACCATAGCTCTAGGGGAATACCCACAAAAGGCCCAGCGGACTCAAATCTCTAAAAAAGAAGATCAATCAACATAATTGAAAAAAGAGAACAAGCATTCATTTAGCGCAAATGTGCCCTTTGTGGTGAGGGTGGGGAAGTTGGAGGGAAACCATAGAAAGAAAAAAAAAACACAACCCCTCCCCCGACGGATGTTATTTTCGCCTTCGAAGAGATTGAAAAGGACACGGAAAGATTATGACACCACACTCCCGCTTGTTCCCGGGTCGCAGATGATTTTTCCTGCCGGCTATTATTGGTACCGCTTTCGATCAAAGATGGTTTCGAGTGACTGCCAAAATATCTAGCGAGGGTAGTAAATAAAGACGTGCGGGAAGACGGAAAGAAGCGCTGGGAGGTTTGGCGGGGAATGCAATGAAAATTGCGTAAGCAAAATAAAAAAAAACCGACGTTCCTGCGAGGGCGTCAGCTTTGCAAATCTCTCTCCTTACGCAGCGAATACCCGCAAGTGATCCTTTTAATGCTCAGATTCTCTCCCCTTACTCACCCCTCCTCATACCTGTCTTTCCAATTCCGTGGGCAGGGGAAAGGGAAAGCGTGCGGCCAAATTGAGAAAGAATGATTGAAATCCGAAAAAATTAAGTGAGCACTTACGCTTACCTCCCGCCGAGCGTCAATGTTGAGAACCAGGTTGGGTTGGTGGTTGGGGACCGGGGGGGAAACCGGGGAGAGATGTCCTGTGTACAAAGGCACCACCTGAACCGCCGATGCAAATCACTTCCACAACGTTCACACTCGGCGGAAGGCTGGGTGGTGGATGAAGTGGTGGTGAGGAGCGAAATCCAATCCCACAAATGCGTCAAAGTCTCGTGTCTAGTTTTCGCTCCAATCGCTCGATTCTGGAGGTTGGAACAGCTCGGTTCAGGGAAGTCTGTCGTCAACTCAAATGCCGTACCCATTTGGTCCTGCGAACCCCTGATGGACGCCACCAGCTTCCCTGTAGAGATGTGCTTTTGATACTCTTTGCGCAGATTGCTTGAGTGACTCATCCGACGTGACTCCTTCAACGATCCGGATTGTGACTCTTAAGAGTCATTATCAGATGACCATTGGATGACATCTGTCATGAGAATAGTGGCCATCAGATGACATCACGTCTGAAGTACCTGTGCTACGTAGCTCAAGTGAGTCAGCTCCGTGGAGCGTAATTAAAATAATGCTTGGTTCCCGCGTTGGTAATATTGTATTATTTGTCTTCATATAAGGCGAATATCATACACCGCAAATAAAACTATAGTGTGAAACCTTATAAATACAATGATTCCTCTGGCAACTCCTAGGCTTGAATCTGTTTTCAATTTTGCCAGTCGATCGTGATCAAAACCTTTCATGGTAGAAAAATTAAAATAAGCAAAAACATCAACTAAGATACAGGAACTTGACCTATGGTGTGTGGTTTGACACTACCGAATATCTTGTTATGGTACATATATGGTTCCGTTCTACGTTCATGTATTCTCGGTTCCAGTAAATGTTGGCGTAGCCACGGCCGAATAATATCTGAAAGAAACAGTCAACTCTAGAGTTATGTAACTCAGAAGTAGACTCATAACTCTGAATGATGAATCTTTCATCATAGATTCGGGATACTTGAATCTCCAATGAATCATGATTCACCAATTTAATTCATTCTTTTACCTATAATTCATGTACCTGAAGGATTCTAACTTGGAAGTCACGAAGCATTACGGACTCGTTATGAATTAATGTAAGATTCGTAAATCGCAGCTCATGCAGTTCGACTTCGCTGGTGCATCACTGTATAAATTCCGCTCAACTCGGTGAGATGATTGATTTGCGTAGCGAGTGGGGAAGCGTCGGTGCCACCGGAGCGTCGATTAATATTTACTACTTCCCGAACCCTAACCTTAAAAGTGAAACCCGCCGGTCGGAAGGCTGTGGTATGTCGGCTGTGCACCCCCTGGCCGGAACCTGCATTGCATTCCACGTGTCCTGCCCCTGGGGAGTGCTTGGAATTGCAATCCTTTTTGCGCCACTTTCCGCAGACAAATCACCCTCACTCAGCGAGTTCCTGCGAGTTCCAATCAATCGGACGCTCCATCCACCAAGCTCGACCTACCTTTGCAATGAAAATCTGCATCCCTCAGGTGCAGTTCGAATGCACCGGAAGCAATAAGAAAGAGAGAGGGAGAGAGAGAGGGATAAACCCGCGCCAGCCCCTGCTGGCGGTCGGGAAAATGAAATGTTGGAAATGCTGAATCCACCTGAGTTGCCTGCGGCCCATTCACAGACACAATCACGGTGATTCCATTTGGGTTTTCCCTTCCTCTTGTACTCTGGTTCCAATCCCTGGACCAGCTTCCAATTGCACGCTGCAGAAGCGACGATTAATCGATGTCAGCCTGATGACAACATCATCAAGTACGTCCTCCGGGGGGACCCGAAAGAGAACAAACGCCGCCAGACAGACAGACACACGCGGGGCACAGTGCTGCGTGCGTGTGTGTGTTTGTTCGAACAGAGTCCGACGGTACGTTAACGGCACAATAGGCCGATCGATCGACAATGAGCGACAATGGAGGCCGTCGTTTCTGTGCGCTATACAGACTAGGGGTTTCTCCAACTCTTCCAACTGACAGCTCTGCCCATCTCCACTCCGCTGGAACTGGATGCTGGAACAAACAATAGGTGCTCGAATTCATCGACGAGTGGTATATGAGGATGGCGTTGGCAGGGAGATTTGTCGACGAGGTCCTTTCTCTCTCGTCTTTTCGTTTTTTATCGATGGCAATTACCGCTTTTAGCGCCGGGGTCCGGGCGAGTTTAAAACCGATTCCCGGAACGACACAACAGCCGACCGGCGGGTGAATTGTAATCTACGTGTGTGTGTGTGTGTGTGCTTCCACTTATCGACCCGCACAAATGGGTACACGATTGGGTCCCGAGGGGATCCTGGCTGGTTGGTTTGACGGCGCCAGGATGACACGCGTGCGACATACTTGTTTTCCTCTGCGGCAATAATGTTCGATCAAACGATTTGAATTATGCCTTCCGTGCCGCACATTGAACCCCTGGCCACCGCTGCCGCTTGTGTTTGTGTGCACACACCCGTGTTCATTCACGCATCCTTTTTTTGCTCGCTTTATGTTTTTGTGTCGCGGATGTCGCGCGATGCGACATTGTTCGCTGGTGCGAGAGCTGGTCAACATTATCTTCGTCGCGATCGCTTTCACGCGTCCGGTGTCCAGCGCTTGCCTTGACGTTTCACCGTCGACGTTGTTACCTTTTTCGATCGATAATATTCCCTTCCCAAGCAGGCTTTTTTGTGCCGACGGGACAGACGAGGTGAACGCATCTCCTACCGCGTTCAGGGTGTCGATAATGGATCGCTTTGTGGCTGAAAGTTGGTCCATATGGATGCTTTGTAGTCGTCGAGGGCCGCCTCTCCGATGGCGATGTAAATTGGAATCGTTCGTTTTGGAACACCATTTGAACCACACATTTATTTTTAAGCGTAGCACAACTCACAGCTGTTAATAGATTCACCCTGTAACGAGGTTTACAATCGAAATCTGTACATTATCAAACGAGAGGTTACATTGGGGCATCACTCTCCAGAACATTCGCTTCCAACTCTGCTCTATTCGCACAACGGTCGTTATCAATTGCACAAACAGGTACATCTTAGATTAGCAAAAGGGGACCACTTTCCGGAGTAGGGCAGGTATTTTCGCACTGTTTTAGTTACCACCGCCAGTTATCATTGGTTGATAATGTGATGACACCTGCCAGTACTACTTAAGGGACCTGATCTTGTTCCTTGCACAAGAACACCAAAGACCCACAACTAACAAGAACACCAAGGGACCCAGCTACTGCGAGATGGGAATACTACTAGTTCTTTTCGTACAGCTATGTCCACCAATTGTCCTCATTTACGCGCTCGTGTCTCAAAGCTATGTAGACTCTTTCATTCTAATACGTTAAATTAAATAACCAACAGCTCAGAGATTTTGAGCTAGATTTTGGGCTAGGAAGCAATAAAAAAGTCCCTGCTCATTTTTTACTTGTCAGTACCGTAATCAAAGACCATGTAGACAAATGCAATACTACGGGCTCAAAAACTACGGCATTTACTAAATACATTACAAGCACAGCGTCAGGCGTTTGAACTCCCTTAGATGTTGAGCTTGTTTAATCTCTCTCGGTATCCTGTTGTATCCTCGGCATTGTATTCCTTTAAAGAACAACGAATTTCGGCCATTGCTAGACAGATAGCTGGGAAATCTTGGCTCATCGGCATTACGAGTGTCATACCGATGCATGTCAGACCCAATCACTATCCTTTCTTCCAAATACGTTGGTACCAACAACCGACGGAGTGTACCAGCCGCAACAGAAAATCATTCGCATGACTCTGTTTTGCAACCTCTGCAATCTTTGTAAATGTGTTTGATAAAATGAATCGAAGTGCGGTGATATAAAGGAATTGCAGAGCTGAACTTTACTGAAAAAATTCAAATTATTGTCCAATCTACAAATCACTCCTCTGTTCGAAAAATATAACAATTTTTCTCTCTTGAAATGTTTTGAACTGGGATTAAAATAATGCAATTCCTAACTTGATGGAAATAGAAATGAAATCAGCATTGTAATGGAGAATTGTTGGACATTGTATTTTGTGACGCATTTACAAAAACCACCCCAAAAGTCCATAACTAAACTAGGGAGAATTATATTTCATTAATTAGCTTAGACAAAAAATTTGTTAACGTATGAATAATAAAGTTCTTTAAAATATGGTCCCATAAAACTGTTCTATATGACAAGTTTATTTACGCTACATCAAAGACACGAGAAAGTTCATCTAATATCCTGTTGTATGGATATGTCCTATATAACAAATTAAAATTGAAAAATATTTGTAAAAATAGCTTTAAAACGAACTACAAAACAGATACTCCAAATTTACACAAGTTGGAACCGGCCTGTTGTTTAATATTTGACATTTAAAGTGTGATTCTAATATAATCGGAGAGGTTTTATGTCGGTTATCTTCTGCTTGAAGCGAAGATAGATCTAGCTGTAAGTGGTCGCATATCGAAAGTTTTAAATAAAACAAGTTTCTTGGGTTCCAAAACTGCTTCAAAACATGCACACACTCGAACGGATTGGGGTTTGTGTAGTGTACATCTATATCAATTACGCCCGTCACGCAGATGGCTTCCGAAGGAGTGCCCTCCCGGGTTTTGGCGGACGCCATTGCAAGCTCTAAAGCTTGCCAGGCTACCTTATCCCCCAACACCTTCGCCAATCCCCCCCCCATTCTGCTCCTTTCCGTCAATTAAACGACAACGCCATCTTCCATTTAAACGCCATTAAAGCTACACTTACACGCACTTTGGCCCGGAGTCTAATTCAATAAATTATCACCATTATTTACGCTTGACGCCTCGGGAGGGGTGTTTCAAGTACCCACTCCTGCCTGCCCCTCTAAACCCATCCCCTTTGGCATCCACTTCACAAGGTTCACCCCAACAAGGAGGGTGCTGAGGTTTAGCGGTTTCTCACGCGCAAGCAAACGGAACGGAGCCGCCGGGTTTGGAGGGAGGTTTTTTCTCCATTTCCCGGACGAAGGGAGGTGAGCGTGTGTGTGTGTGTGTTTGTTTGCACACGGTATGTGGTTCACTGCTGGCACTCCTTCGGTTCGCCGCAGGGGCAAGGACGGCTAACGGCTCGCCCCGAAAAACGGGCGAACCTCAAACTGCCGCAGCGCCGGAAACAACCAATTGCATGCAACCACTGTTTTTATGGCCTATCCACTCGGACAACATCATTAAATCGTTACCGCACTTCCGAGCGGGGTTACTCGTACGTACGGAAGGCCACTCGCCTCCCAGCTGCTCCTTGGAAGACACCAATGTCTGCAGCTGACCGGGGTGACGCCTTTTAATTTATTAATCTGTACGTTCTGCTGACCAAACGGCGCAGATCCGGAGTTCGAGCGACGGGACAGCTCTATCCTCTAATGAGCGGGAGGCATGATTTATGGCAGACATGTCAAGGTTCGCTCGCCGCTCAAGTCAACCCAAGCAGGCGGTTGCGTGCGGAAATCGAAGGATAGGCCATGACGTTTTGGATTGAATTGCTTCCTGGCTGGTATTACCGATCCCGGTGTGTATTCTGACATGTATTCGGATGTCCGCATAGTTATAGCAAGTTGTTGGTCCATACTTCAACGATTTACAATCATCTCCATTACAAATGCATCCAGATATAGTTCAAATGACCATGTCGCGACTTCCTGGAGGTTCTTCGATGTCTACCTATGTCGACCGTATTTCATTAGCGACTCCTCAGGCGCTCCTCAGTGTCATCAGCGGCAGTTCCGTGTTAATTTAGCCGGAAAGGCACGTCAAATCACGCAGCGTTGTAGCGCGACGCGATGAAAGAATGAACTTTGACAGAATACTTGCGTCAGCACTTGAACCCTGCCGGCCGTGGGGCTTATGAGGGAAAAATGGGAGAACAGAACAAGTATTAGCAAAACGTCTCGATTATGACGGTTGTGTCGCCGCGCGTCGGGAATGTCGACTTTCCGAAAGCCCCACGGTGTAGGAATGTGAGCCTCCGGGTTCTAATCCTGTCTCTACTACATATGGGAAGGTGGGGTGGGGACTGTACACGTTACATTACGCAGCAGCGGTTCCGTGGGTTCGGAAGCCAAGAGGAATAGGAGAGGGAAGGCAATTTGACCTTTTTCTCTCCACTTTTCCATTCCACAGGCAGGAACCAGGAGTTTGCCTATAGGCTCCTATAATGTGCTGCCTCGGAGCTTAGCGGCGTTGTTAGGATGGCAAATGGCCACCCAAACGATTGCAACAATGCACATCGCCTCGCCATAGGGAAAGAGGAAACACCATGTGAGGGGGAGGAAGCCACTGAGGGGAGGGAGTGGTGCAGTAAGTCGCGCGGAGCCAAGCGCAGACAATCTATCTTAACCTCATTTTACGCTGTCGTGACACTAGCTCGGCACGGAAAGTGGCTGGCACCTTCGAGCAAACGCGTCAACAGTTGACGGGTTTCGCAATCAATAATATATCCATACAGGCGAACGGCAAGGTAGTGGCCATGCCACCGTGGCGCTCCCCAAAAAACGTTACACACCTGACGCTAATATCCAGAGCGAACGGTGGTGATGGTCGACTGTTATAATGTACGGTTGGGTTGTTAATGTAATCCCAGGTTGGGAAGAAGACATACCTACGTGGCCCGGCTTGGTGCAGGCAGCTTCATCAATCGTTCCTCGAATACAACGCGTTATCCTCTAGGAGGTCGTTCAGTGTGCGTAATACTTGATCTCCTAATGCGCATTTGTTACGCACAACATACAACCTTAAACCATTTTCTCGATATGTCACGGAAAGCCTACAGCTGTGCCTGTACATAGTGTTTGCACTTGGTGTGTTTATATGTGCGTTCTTTTGCCTCATGAGTGTGCGCGATTAGCCGTTCAAAACTACAATCAATGCCGCACTAATTGTTAATGCGATTAGCGTTAATAGTCTTTCCCCGAGGGTAAGGGATCGGAACCGGAACAAGCGTTGCGGACTCTCGAGCTGGAACTCGAGCAGCTTTTACTGGAGTGGACTTTAACGCTTCGACACGCTCGCACACACCGGTGTGAAAAAGTCGCAACACCTCGATGCATCTAACTCCAGCTCATCATTATCGATCGTCTCGTTCTGTATCATCTGAATTTTAGCGCTTATCCAAATTTATGACCTCAAGATGGAACTTCATCAGTGAACCCATGGGAAATTTATTGTCTCTGACGAATAAATGTTAGCTTCCTCTTAAGTTCTTTCTAAGGCACGAACTCTTGACTCTTAGATTCCAATGGTCTCTATCTAGAACTTGGTATGAATCTATGAAGGTAGTGCATTATATACAGCCTAATAAAGTCGTTTTTATGATTATCAGGAAATTTTAGATACCTTAGAGAATAAAGTTAACAAGGTATTCCAGAACAAAATTGGCTGAGAACGACTGTAAACAAAATGTAGCACCAATGAAGTAGTTGAATTAGTTGAAATGTAAGTTGTTTGTTTATATAACTGTGGAAGAGAAAGAGATCCCTTCTGAAGTCGTTGGATATATTTGAGTTCTTTTTTATTAAATGTGAAGACTTCCACGGCAAACTAACCTTAACTCAATCCAACCTTAGCCTGATGTTACCTCCTTTCCGCCATGTTATTAGTTTTTCGTATCGAAGACGGATAGCTCTCATCGGTAGTAAACCGGTTCCGATTTTCCGCGTCCCGTATGACGACTTGCTAGAAGCAGAAACACTTCTTAATGGTCAATTACGGTGGACCGACGGGGGGGCAAGTGCAAGTAAAATGGCACTAAAATGACACATAAAAAGTACCGTCTCTCAGGCAACAAGCACCAACGTCGGGCAGGAGACTGCCAGGACTTCCAGTTGGCTGGGCGAATTGATTAGCTCCCGCTTTACCGCTTGTTGCCTATTGTCATGAAATAGAAATAAATCAGGAACCCGGGATGGAGGATGAAAGCAAGGACGAACAACCCGTTCCCTACCGGAGACGGACAAAGTAGCTCTGGTCAGCTTTTTCTACAGCGAGGAAGGAAGGCACAAAGTTCCTTTGTTTGTCTGCTCCTTCGCTGGCTGGCTTTAGCTGGAGCTCGTCCGCCAATCGATATCCGGAACGCGGGACAAAATGGAGCACGGGATGTGATTGCCCAAAAAGGGTTCTGAGTGCTGCTGAACCTCACCAAACAAAGGCTATTTGGCTATACCAGTATTACACGTATTAAAAACCCACATAAAGAAGCTTGCTGCCCAGACGCGGATACTCACGTACATGTGCCCCAAAACCTAAATGGCGATGGACGACTCGGATGGTGGCCGTTTAATATCGTACAATGAATGCCACCATAAGAGCAACCACTGTGTGTGGATGGCCATACACAAAACCACACAGAAATAAATATAAAACTGAGCACGGCCAGCAAAAAACACGGCGGAGGGAAAAACCTCATTTTGGGAAAATCAGACATCGGCGACGGCGAAAAATAAAGCAAAGGAAGGCGACTCGAATTGGTCCATGAAAAACGATTCTTTTTGATATCTGGCTCGCCAGCCGCTGTGTGCGTTTCAATGGCGGTTCCCTTTTCGGCGTGTTGTCGTATTGTGGCAAACTTTCAGTTTAATTTCACCCAGGAAAAAAAAGCAATTTTCCGAAAGCCGCAGCTTTAGCGTTTTCTACAGTAATGTTTTCCTCCCTTTTGAAAACGGTTCTTTCATGGCTTGTTACATGTATCCACAGGCATATAGTATTCTTTATCTCGAGGTATTCCATTCAGCAAACACACTTAACCGCGCCATAGTTATGGGCTTTTTCGGTTTCGGGTTTTTTTTTGTGTGAGATTCACCGATGAGTTCGGTCGAGATCTACCAAAGGATAGAATTGGTGCATGATTGAACGCTTTCGATTTCGCTTTTCCGCTAATAGAGCGCCTCCGGCAAGTGGCGTTCGGTGAGGAAAAGTTGTCCGTGGTTGTTCGCAAATTGGTGGTGAAATCACTGCAGAGTTGCTTTCGCATTATGCGTAGCTTAGCGCGATTTGTTCCGTGTTGTTGGGACTCAGGAATGGCTTTTTCCACAAAGCCTGTGCGTATCATTACATCGGGTATTTTCGTTGATGATGATGATGATGGATCGATCGGATGTTTGGTGGACTGTGTGCTGGTGGTGTGCAATCTATCTTCATTTGCGGAGTGCGGAGATTGTTTTGCGTTTCATCGGCATGCAAACATACCGTGGTACAATTTGACAGGAGTGCGACGAGAGCACGTACGCAGGTAAAACCGATTTCCCAGTTCAATACCCAGCTGTGTGTGTGTGTGTGTCGATGCCGGTGTTGCTATACAACCGGGAATATTCGGTAGCGCCGGCCGTAAGCCGTCGGATAATCACACGCCAGTCTATAGTGCGTGCACGTCAACAAAACGCTGGCAGTACGCAGGTAACAAAGGCACAAAAGAGGCACCAAGTCAAGCGGGAAAAGGATCTCGAAACGCACACACAGGGGCACATACACACACACACACACACACACACACACATGGGTGAGGGCAAAGGATGAGGAGCGTCCCTCTGACTAGCTGACAGACTCGAGTCGAGTTGCATGATGGTGATGAGCTGACTCCTGCCTTGGCAGTCGAGTTTTCCCCCGAGCTATTGCTCGCAGCAGGAGCAGGGAAAACATTTATATATACATTTATTTATGATCCTAAAATCACACACACACACACGGGGAACCAGCGCACATTACAAGCTTGTACGGTGTTCCAAGCTGCCTCCTATATCCAGGAGTTTGGAAAACCAGGGACGGAAAGGGCCCCGGGGGCGATGAATGTACACACAGCGGCCGGAATTACACGGTCGAGTTGCCGAACAACGACCACCACCCGATGCCGATGGCTGACCATATTGCGACGGGGGTCGCGTCTCTCGAGACGTTTTCGCAAATGGGCGAGATTATCCGCCGTCAATGGGCGATGGATGATGGATGAGGTTCCCGGGGCCTGGGTGGGTGAGGGGTTAATCTGAACCGAACCGGAGCTCGTTTTCGCGACCAATTAATGGACCATTTCTAGGGCCCATTATTGGGAAGCACAATTGGAAGCTATCCGAGCCGCCGACCGAGGGCTCCTGTCAGCGTTTATAAGGAGAGCGCTAGGGGAACGATTGGATGTGCGGCTATACCTGTGTGAGGGAGACCCGGGCCTTGCCTTGGCCTTGGTCGAAACGGTCAGGTTACCAGGAGAATCCGGAGCGCATTGTGTCGTGAGCAAATTGTTGACAATACGCGAGCCAAAGATATCCTTTGACAGCCTTTGAGTGCAGGGGAGAAGCGGGCATTGTAATCACTCAGCTAATCGGGTTGATTACAATCCGTTCTCTCAATCAAAGTGAGTCGAATTCTGCACAAACACACACAAGGATACGGGGAGATTCGTACATCTTCCTTTGAGGCATACGGTTGTCAGTTGTGCAATATATCCCGGGTAGCAGATATACTACTGCGCCTCAGGTAGCGCCTTGGGGAACTTTCCTAGTCATCATCTACAGGGACCATCGTCCATCCTCTCGTTAGTGAAGTAGCTCCTAAACCCAAATCTAGCGAGGTCTTGGATTACAAGCCGCGACTTTGTTAATGGTGCAAATTATGACTAACTAACGATCGTTCTCCCATTCGCAGGTTGGGATTCATGTCGCAGTGGAGTGCGATAGCGAACCGGTACGCGGCCCTCTGCCCACCAGGCTGGCCCTGGCCACCGACGTCACATCGGATGCCTTTCCACAGCCCAAACAACGGTAAGTCTCGGTGCCAGATAAAAACAAAGACACTCTACTGTAGCAAACAGTGACAAACGTCTGATAGTCTAGGTATGAGGGATTGCGACCCGCGTTATTCCAGGTAACAAGGTAGTAGCTGCCCCCAGGCACCTAACCAGAGTTTCGAGAGCGAAACAATCAATTAAGTTGAGCCAGCTAACGTTGAGCGACGTTGTGCTGAGGCAGTATCAGAATGCTCAAGACCCGGGCTTAATCGTAGGGGCTTTAGTTTGTATCACACACAATCAACCCAACTCGCCCGGGAGGAAGCGTTGGGTGTTGTTAAGCAAGAGGTAACTAGTTGCAAAACTATTGAGCAAACCGTTTATAAGAGGCTTAAGCTGGCAAAAGGGAAGCACCTTTTTAGTTTTCTGGCCAGTCTTCTGCCTTCCGACATGCCTTCGGCACGGCCTCGGTTGCGCGCGGTTGCACCGGTACGGCTTCCCGGTGTTAGTTCCAGAAGTGACTCCATAACCGGACTCCCACCGGCGGGCGGGCAGGCGGAGTAGCAAAGTGGTACGTTGTTTGAAAAGTGTTAAATCTCTCTAAAGACACCAGCACAAAAAGTTGGTAAAAAATGCAGCACTTTTGGGTAGCTCGCTTTTGGCTTGGCTGGTTCGTCAGCTTCCCTCCTCTCTCTCTCTCTCTCTGCCTCTCCAAAATGTCTGGTATGGCTTCTCGGAACGTTCACCTGATTCACCTTGCCTTGGTTTTCGTTGTTTATGTTCCGCGCCGTGCCGGGTTGATCCTTGTTTGGAAACCCTTCACCCCTACGTCGGCCTGCTGCAGACCGATTGGTGAAACATGAGTCCACTTTTGCTGCCGGGTCGCTCTGAGTGGGAGGGCGTTGGCTGACCGGGTGAATATACATCGCCTTCTCTTTCTCCAACCCAAATCCCCCGTCAGTAGAGTTAGTTCTGGGTCATCAGGGGTAAAGCGGTGGTGAAAAATGCAGCAACTCTCAATGATCAGGTTAAAGTGAGGTTAACACACTCCAGCGGGCGACGGCTCGGAAGCAAATGAGTGGATTGTTTTTGTTTTCGTTTCTGTCCGGCCATTCCGAATCGAAGCGGAAACATGAGCCATCAGGAAAGGTCGCACACTAGTCTGGAGAAATATGACACGCCACGTATGCGGACTGCGACGCAGCTACGACCTGGCTGATACACTTGTCGGCAGGAGCTACAAGGAGTCTTGCTGACCGGCTGTTACCTGCTTTTGTCCCGTGCAAAAATAAGTTCTCACAGCGCGAACTACCTTCCATTTGGTACAGCTGTAGGGTGGGATAGGCGGGGACTCAATTGCAAGGTGGAGTGATGCAGGGTATCTAGATCTAGGAGTTCTAGAAGTTGGAAAGTAGCCTCGTCCTGCTGGGAATGTTGTCAAGCAACTGAAATAGGGTTCTATAGTATTTTACACCACTTGGAGTTATCCAGGTTTTGATCTAGAATATCTAGGAGTTCTAAAAGTTGGAGAATAGCCTCGTCCAGTTGGGAATGTTGTTAAGCAACTGAATATAGTTCTATAGTATTTTACACCACTTGGAGTTATCTAGATTTTGTTCTAGAATATCTAGATCTAAGATGGAGAACAGCCTCGTCTAGCTGGGAAAGTCGTCATGCAACTGAAATAGAGTTCTGTAGTATTTTAAACCACTTGGAGTTATCCAGGTTTTGTTCTACAATATCCAGATCTAGGATTTCTAGAAGTTGGAGAAAAGCCTCGTCTAGCTGGGAATGTCGTCATGCAACTGAAGTAGATTTCTATTGTATTTCTCACCACTTTGTAGATAACTCGACGAGCGCAATCGAAAACCAGTCACCCTCACTGACGCCCCCACCCTCGCAGCAGTCCAAGTCGCCGTCGCCACATCCGGCCTTCCTCGGAGCGCGGTCCACCGGCTGTGGAGGGGTTGGTGTCGGCGGCCCAGGCGGTGGAGGTGGCTCCGGTGGAGGAGTGGGTGGTGGCGCGGGCGTCGGCAGTATCGGCGACGACTGCGAATCGGACGACGACGGCCAGGAGATCATCGAGGAGGACGACGAAAGCGACCGACCATCGGACTCTGCCTCGCCGAACTCCAACAGCAGCGCCATGCAGGCGAAGCGGAAGAAAAAAACGCGAACCGTCTTCTCGCGGGCCCAGGTCTTCCAGCTCGAGTCCACCTTCGACCTGAAGCGGTAAGTACTCCCCGTTCGGACTTCTCCGGAAATCCCTCCTATCGAATGAAATCAAACTCCGGATCTCTGGGTGTCTTTGCTCCTCCTTCGCCAACAGCTATCTGAGCTCGTCGGAGCGCGCTGGACTGGCGGCCTCGCTGCGCCTCACCGAGACGCAGGTGAAGATCTGGTTCCAGAACCGCCGGAACAAGTGGAAGCGCCAGCTGGCGGCCGAACTGGAGGCGGCCAACATGGCGAACATGGCGCACGCGGCCCAGCGACTCGTGCGCGTCCCGGTCCTCTACCACGAGGGCGCCACCGGGGGCTTCGTCGCTCCGCCTCCGCACCCGCACTCCCAGCAACTCTACTACACCACGTCGGCCGGACGGGCCGGTTCCCCACCCCGGCCCCCGCTCTCCTCGCTGGTGTAATGGAGGCTCCCGGGAGCCTCTAGCATAGGTTAGCTCGGGCAGCTCGGGTAAGTGAATGGCAGCAGAAGAGGGGGAGGGGGGGGGGGCGATGGGAGGCCAAGACGGCATCCAGGATCGCAGGAAGATCTCCACCAATATGCAAACACACACACATGCACACAAACACAAACGCATGTTCTAAAGATTAACATATAACACAGTAGAACCGAGTGATGCCACGCAGAGAAGTAAAGGTTACGCTCCTTATCGGTTTCGGTGCATCGACCACGGTGGTGGTGGGAGTGTTTTGTACATGTGTGTGTGTGTGTGTGCGTGCGTGTGTGCTTGTGTACGCAGTAGAAGCAACACAAATGGCCGCCGCTAAACTAAGCTAGGAAATGGGAGTATATCAACCAATATATATATATTAGTAAATTAACTAAGCTTTTTTGATGACGCACTTCAGTTCAATTCAGGGCGCCGGTGGTAGGGAAGCAGTAAGGCCAGGTGTTAGAATATATATGTACATAATAAAAGCAAGAAACAATTATAAATATAAATATATATAACAAATATAAAAAAATATATCGCGCCCCCGCAAGCGTGCACACCTCGCGCAAGCTATTAGATGTAGCTACTTAGTAATGGAGAAGAAGAACAAAACAACCAAAACGACAAGAGGAAGGAAAAGGGGACAGGAAGGGGGTCAAGATGGTATGCAACCACTTACGCTTTGGCCGGGTCAGGCCTTCAATGCTGCTACTTCTTTTGCGAGCCAGAGTGTGCGTGTGCGTAATGTAATCTTTCGGTTGTAGAAAGGGGGACAGGGAGAGGAAGGAGGGACGGGAACGTAGGCTGCGCAGATCGCAAATGTATAAATCTCTCTAAATTATCAAAATACAACAAAAAAAACACACGCTATAAAGTAACGCCCTTTACTGCTATGTTATATCGCTATAAATTACCAAACCGAAACCCGAACGGAAGCACGCACGCGGGCGGGGAGTGGTAGGGGTTGGGGCTTAGTTGAGATCCTCTTACTTTAACACTTACACACACAAATACAAGATTCACCAACAGCTAACTTGCAATAAGCGTGCGTAACGGTGAAGGTAATGACGTTACACCGTAGGTTAATGCCGCCAAGGAAAGCAGAAGGTCCTTACAAAGTCATCTCCCATCGGCGTCCATACATACACACAAACACACACTCACACAGAGCAACCCCACCCGACCCTAACGACGTGTAGAACAAAATTAATATAAATATCCAAAGGAATGAGCGTTTTGCAAGCGGAAGAAAACTCACTAGAAATAAATTTCGATAAGCTTAAGTGTGTGTGTGTGTGTGTGCGCGCTGCTAGGATGGGGAAGGGTGTAATATGCGCAACAAACGAGCAAAGAAGAGGAGGGAGGAGGGGGGGGGAGAGAAAAAAACCCCGAACACTGAGAAGTGAAGAGATAACAAGCAAACGGAATGCGTACGATGGGAAAACTTATTTGAGATAAATTGAAAACAAATGCAAAATTAAACGAATGAAATGAAAAATGAAAGAGAAACAGTAAACTTGAATGCGAAAATGGTGTAGTGCTTTATTGTTATGATTTGTTTTTCTTTTAAAGAATATATTGAACGCAGATTGAGAAATGGTGGCGCTGGTTTCGTGGCAAGCGGAAAATTGATACAATGATGGATGATATAAGAAATTTTTCTCTTCTCTCCAATTGTCACACCGATCTGTCAAATATCCTCAAGTGGCGTTTAATCGTTCCGTAAACTCATCTAGAAACGTTAAAACGGTAAGGTAAATAGTACACATTTTCTTTATTTACTACATTGTTACGCTTACCAATAGTTTTAGGAAACGTTAAAATTTAACAAATTTAAATCAAATTAACCTTTTCGATGCGTTACTCAAAAAGCATTTGAAAGAAAAGAAAACGTTCACGTGTGAAAACTGACAGATAATATATGACAGATAAAACAGAGTTTCATTATTTTAATCGGCTGAACATTCTAACGTGTCCGGATGGAGTCCACGTTACATTGGTTAACCGATGATGTAACGCCATGCTCACCACCGTTAATGCTGCTCGGGTTGTTCAAAAGCTGTAGAACTGTAGTTTTATTTCCAGTTTAAATCCAATTGAAACTGCTTAGTTGTGGAAGAAGAGAAGTTTATCTTATCATATATATTTCTTCACATCATTCTATTCAAACAAAATGGCCTTTGCGTTGAAAAACAATGGATTCGATTTCATCGTTGGATTTCTTGATGATTTTCCACACCCCGTTGGTTTATCCACTTGCCAAGCAAATCTGACAGAGCGTGATGGAAATCGGTTGATCGAAAGAAAACCAATTACAGTGTATGTGTCTGTGTGTGTGTGTGTGAAACACTTCGAGGAACAATGCGTAAATCGGTAAGAGACAACGGAAAAAACACTATCGAACGCCACGTTGCTATCCGCCATCTTTAAAGGACTCGCTTTTTCATGGCGCTGCGTGTCGTGGAGCGGAATTTTTCCGGGTCCTGAGAGTATGTGTAGGAAAAATGTTCCTTTTGATGCTGCTGTTGATCGGTTTTACCGACCCACCCTCCATTTGGGAGGAAGGAAAAATGTCGTTCCCCGGTGCCGTTCGATATTTTTCCCTTCGGGTGAATTTTCCTTGCTGCGCCACTTGCTGCAGGTGTTGTTAAATTATTTCGCTACCACCGACTTGTCGCTCGTTTTCCCGAGCCCGACCGAACGGGAAAACCACGTTGGATTGAGTAGGGGGGAGGAAAAACCGGGCTGGAACGCGCAGCCGTCGGAATGGAAATGTGCGGAAGATGTCGTGGCTGGCATCTCGCTGTGGCTGCGGAAAATTCCGACCACCCGTTAGATCTTTCCCCCACTTTCCCAGCCGTCCTTCCAAGGAAAGAAAAAGAGATTTGGAGAGAGAGAGAGAGAGAAACCCAGGAGACTATTGCTGGCCTTTTTTCACGTTCTTGGCCCGTATATCCGCCCATCTCGAACATCCTAACCTCCTTCTTCCTTTCCTTTTCTTCCCCCATCCCATTCGGGGCTCGTACAAGTGCGCATACTCCCTCCCTCCCCCCCGATCTCACATTTCGTCCTCTTCCGTCCACTCGAACGTGCGTTCTCGCTCGCTCCCTGTCGGCATGCGCCACCGTACACCATTTTGGAAACGTTTTCCCAACCCCCTCCGACCCTTTCCCTGCTCCCACTCTTCACTCCGGTTATCTCGCAATTGCTCTCTTTCTCTCCCTCTTTC
>KE525003.1:787226-801778 GCA_000441895.2 Anopheles sinensis
GCGCCTTCCATTGAATCTGGTCTCCTAACCCGTGTGCTACGAGACGGCGACAAAAGGTCGTTACGAAAAGTGATAGCTTAAGTGTTTCCAAGACATCATTGATGGTTACGTTTGCGTTCTTCTTTATTTGTGATTGATTTTGGTGTCAATAAATGCAACGGATTTGAGCATTCTACCTCCGCAAGGGCAGTTCTCCGCTGAAACCGTACGATTTAAGTTTCATAACAGTGTCTCCAAACGCTTTGTGTGCTATTTTGCGTAAGATATTTGAGTGTATTTTATGCTCAATAAACAACAGGTTATGTTATGAGATTCAAAAACAAACTAAAACCAAATTTATATGCAATGAGATATCAAATCATTAGGTTCAAGAAGAGTAAACACATCAACAAACATAAGTCAAATACGACCACGACTACGACTATCAAATTGGCCAAGGAGATCGCTATTAACCATATTATTAAAACACAAAAACTTGGGGATCTGTTCAGAAAAAAACTTTATGAAAAACTAAAATTTTTGAAGTGTCCACTTTCTCTTGTCACTGTTTTTTAAAATATATATTTTTATAATTTTTTTCTCAAAATTAAAAAGTGTTTTTTTCGCTAATTAATTAATGAATCTCATGAAGAATATGTAAAACGAGATACGAGAAATATTTTCAGTGTATTTACTTCGATCAAGAAAAAAAATATTGGGCGAAAATAAAAAAATCGAGGTGTCCACTTTTCCCTGCCGGTCACTGCATGTTGTGAGGATGTAAATTATACAAACTTCATCCGACGTTTTTTGCGACGTATATAGCAAGGGCTAGGAATCTATTTTTCAAACTAATTCAAGGAGGCTCTCTTGAATCCTTAATCAATCCAGTGGCGGATCTATCGATGAGCGGACTACGCGGCCGCTTGGGACCCCGGAGCTCCTCCTCCTCCTCCCGGAACACCGACAATTGAAAGAGTAACTTTAATTTCTCGCTTTACTATAGTTTGATCAAAGTATTGTTTGTATTCTTTAAAACTGCTTTATCATTGTTAATTTTCATCTTGAAAGCCTTGGTAGAATATGTTTTACGGTTATCTTGTTTCTGTCAAATCTTGCCGTTTGGCTCAAAGTGCCTTCGATTTACGGGCGTCCAATTAAAGTGTGCGTTGGTACCCATTCAAATTATTTTCTTTTATCGCAATCCAGATTGATACATTCAAACATTTGCGCTCGATTTCAAATATATTGTTTTACCATTAAAAAACAATCATATGTTAGTTATTTGCACTCAGTATCTTTTTTCTTATTCTCTTTCAACAATAGAACAGGTTTCAATTTAGTTAAAGACGAAAAAAGGAATTTGTCAAAGAAATGTAATAAAAAGAGTCGTTTCCAATTGACCCGGCCCGATTTAAGATTCGAAGGCTGTAATAAAAAGAAAGAAGGGAAATTTTGTAAATTGTTTAGTGTGCTTTACTGAATTTAATGATTTTTAAAGTTTCATTTAAGAAAACATGCAACTATGGGAAGAGGAAATATAAATTATCGATCGCATTATATTGTTGATGAATTGTAAAACAAATCAAGGTGGTTTTAAAATGTATAGCATTATGTAAGATAAAAATGTATAGCACTATTAAGTTTTTTAGGAAAACATGAAGACTGGAAAGATCTGGAAGGCCCCCCACCCAATATAAAGAATCAAGATAGATAAACAATCGTAGCACTCAAGAATTCCACAATAAGAAAGATTTTCTTTAGCACAGATAAGGTTTTTCTTAAATTCCAGCAAGTGAAAGAAGTAAAGTGATAGGAAAATTTGACTCACTCTGTTGCTGTTGATGTTCTCATCACGCTATTAAATGTAACTACAAGTAATTTTTCAATTCGGAAACTATTGTTCATTACTTCTTTTAAATGTCACAATTAAGTTTTCCCACACCATGATGCTATTTTTATCTTTTTGATTGTGAACTTCCGAAAAGAAAACCCCGATTGGGTGGCAAAAACAGTTCACACTGACAGCGAACAGGCTGTCAAACACAATTTTTAATTTATCTCAATTTCACGAACATACTTTCTTAAGGGTTTCGGTGTTGTTTCTGCTGTTTTGTCTTGTCTTGCGTTTTTCTTTTCCCTGTGTCCTTTACCGTTTTCGGAATGTTTTTTTCTTATTGTTGTTTAGATCTTGCTGTCCCTTGTCTTGTTTTTCGTTTTTGATTCACTCTCCCCAGGAAAGAGCTGCCTGTTTCATTGTACCTCTAAGCGCGTCCCGTAATTAGCATCCATTTTTCTTGTGCCTTGTGCCGAAAGGAAAACATCAACAATAACAGACCGTCCGACAGCTTCGGGGCAGCTTTCCCGTTCGTCCCGTTCGTTATCACCTTCGCATCCGGGGGGTTTTTCGGGGGGGTCGCATCTCGTTCGCATCCGCCCGGCCCTTCGTACCTCCCGTAATGCCCGGGGTGCCATTCGACAATCGCAACTTATCACCTTCCGTCAACCGCGCGCCGGGAACGCACATCAGAACGCATCAATCAAATTAAAAAGTTCGTTTCCCGTTCTGTCCCGCCGTTCACCAGCTAACCATGGAAAATCTCCCCCTCCCTCCCGCACCCGAACTGTCCCCTGTTTTCCTCCTTTTTCCACGGTCGTTTGTTTGTTTGTTGTTTGTTACACACCTCGCGCGACCGACAATCCGGCAGTCCGGGGCAGTTCGCGCAAAAGGTGACGACGAGCTGACCATTAGCGTTCGCCCGAGGGGGAAAGGTACGTAGGGGGAGGGAAGCGGGGAAAATGGGAATTAAACGATCTCCTAATCACTGGTTTCCGTTGCGTCGGGTGCCCGGCCCGTGGGGTTCCCCGCAACTGCACAACCATTTAAAATAAGGCAGATAAGAATCGCGCCGCGCCGGAAGGCAACAACATATGCGCGAGCGCACTCGCCCTCCAGGTTGCGCTTTAGGAGGGTGCGGTCCCTTTTCCCGCAATGGCGAATTAGAGGGATAAGGGACGAAACCCCCGTCGGGGTCGGGTGAGGGTCGAGGCGAGCTATCTTCGATCAAGAGCGTCCGCTTTTAAAGTGTTTATACGACTGTTTCGGCCGCGTCGGGTCTTGTATTTGAGGTTAGGATGGCTTTCAATTAGGTTAGGAAAGAACGGAACGAAACGGTTGTTCGCTCGTGGCGTACTCCCAAAGCGTAAATCTCGCTGAACAAATCCCATGCAATGCAGAACGAGCGAATCGTTACTTATCGACGCAATTCTGATAACGTGTGTCTTTAGGGTTTTGTTCCAAAATTTTACTTCACATTTTTGATCGCTGGAGTTGAAGATTACGTCGTGTGTCACACAGTATGGGTCCGTCTAATCAAGAACTCCTGGAGGACATCAAACTTCAGAACGATTGGTATCCAAAAGGGTCAAATATCCTAAGAAGGATTTCTGTAGTTCTTGGTTATCAACAGATCGAACTTTAGATGAAAGGCGTACATGGCTGCCACTTGCGTTGAAGTTCGCCTGACGAAACCTTTGGTGTTCCTGATACATTCGTCTAGAGTGTCATGCAGCTTCGTCTACTTGAAAACTAGTACCGATTTTAGCGAAGCTTATAAGAGAAAGTACTTCGATCTGTTTTCTTTGGAGAGTAGAACCTATTTGGAGTATTAGATGAAATGGGCATGATGAAGCCCAATGATGCGGAATTTAGAGGCTATGAATTGGAACTTCCGTATCATCCAACTCAAATAACCAAACACTAGTTCCTGGTATGGTAAAAATTGCACGAGAACTAACCTGAACATCCGACAGCCGAAGTCACTAAACGTCGACGGGGATAGGTTTTTTAAAGGATCTCCAATTGGTGACATACATCATGTCTATAAGTTATTCAATGCATGTACTCACAGATGAGGGCTTGAATAGACTTAAAAGTATTCTGGAGGTTCAAATTGTTTCATTTATTCGATTGAGGACCAGAAATTACCATATGATAGCGTTCTTCAAAGAGTTTATTTATCTTATACAATCGTGACATGCCACAATGTTGCAGGATGCCTCTGTAATACAATGTTTGACTTTAGTATTTTGTTTGAAACTATGGCTTTATGCTTCAGGAGGACATCGCTAGGATGCATATATTCCACAAATACTATACTTTCGAGGAGGTGGAAAGGATCTGACAAGTTGTCCAGAGTTCTCTATCAAGAATTATTCTTATGTGCTTGTAACTCTTAGGTTCTGTTGTACTTTTGGATTAGCAAAGGCGTTCCGTAAACTGATCAGAACGATTTAAGATTCAAATGACGTGTTCTTTAGCAGGTACTTGCTTCATCCGCATTCCCTACCCAATCAGCAATCAATCAGATATACAATTTGTGATCCAAATTACGCAAACAACCAGAATCGAAGGAAAAATTATCTGAGACAACCCCACCCGGAAAAACAGAAAACTCCAATGTCTTAGAACTCCGACGCACCTCACGAACCATACACGCGAGCGTTTGATGGATGGAGTGTTAATTCCTGTGTGTGTGTGTGGGGGTTTGTGTTTCGTGTGCACCGATCCGTTCCGGCGGGCGCGTGTTGTTGCGGGCGACGGGAAGTGTGTTTTTCTCGCGAAAGCTCATTAAAAATACATAACCGACAAAACGTCCCGCTAGCAGCAAATGCGCGTCTTCCTGGAGTTAGAGCGAGGGAGAGGAAGAGAGAGAGTGAGAGAGAGAGAAAGGACACACCGGAGGTCCGAAGGTCCGGTTGGAAAGGAGAAGGTAATAACCGGAACACCGGAATATAACGAACACAATAACGATAATCGTAGATTTCCGGCCGCCGATAACGAAGGAAGGAGGAACGGAGGGGGTGAAAGAAGGAAGGCCGAATGAGTGGCCGCGCAGGACTGCTTCTGGTATTTTAGCCAATTTTTGTTTCTTCCTGACTCCTGAGGGGATCTCAGCGGAAACGGATCAGCGGCCACGCGGACATCCATATTTATAGGTTAAGTTGCCGTTGCCTGTGTTGCCTTCCGTTACGAGCGATTGATGTCATTTCGTCGTGGGTCGCGCGTTCGCTTTTTTCGGTTTTTTGGTTTTTAGTTGGCGAGAAGGGAAGTTAATTAAATTAACAACCCGCACGCATTCGGTTGGGGGAGGAAAAACGAAATGAGCGGAAGAAGAGCAACGAAGGAAAACCAACGCGAAGAGAAAGGAGGGGAGGGGGGGGGGAGCATGACACGAACGGATCGCTCTGTTCGCTGGGACAATTACAATTACACTAATTCACCCTCCCACCCCAAACTGCGGGCGAAGGGAACGCGTGCGTCGGAAAATTGGAGGTGTTAATTTGCCCGTGGAAAATCGAACCGACGTGCGGGAAAATCGGTCAATCTAAGCGGAGCGAAGCGTAAATTAGCGACATCTAATTGGTGGCTGAAAATTGGCCCGCCATTAACCATAGGCGCCTAACGCACCGTGGTCGCGATTTGGCGTTAGGCGTTACTCACGTTACCGAAACCGAGCGGGAAATAGGATCCAACCGGATTCGGTTGCCGGAAACGGAAACCTTACCCTTTCCCGTACCGCTGCCTATTCGGACCTTTGTTCCTTTGTTTCTGAACAGTTTCGCTAAGTTTTAAACGAATAAAGACACAAGATATTGGAGGAACTCATCCGTAGTAACGGTAACTGTCAGGTACATCCTGAACAACCAAATTCTGAACTTCTGAAGTCCGGTCGTTCGGTTTTACGGATTTGATATGAAGACTTTGGAGCAATTTGCCTGTTTGTTTTCACCCTGCACCGTACAGATGAACACGGGCTATATCTATATCTGACGTTACAGCGAAAAGTCTGGAGTCAGCAAAAATGGCAACAAAAATAAAAAGAAATACACCAGAAATCAGACAGTTTGTTTAATCCACTGAAGTTTAATAGAAATAAAAGTACAAGATATTGGAGGAGCGGATCCCTAGTCCCAGTAACTGTCAGGAAGATCCTGAACTATCGCAAGCCATCCTCCGTCAAGTGTGTCATTCGGTTTTATGGATTTGCCTGCATGGAGACTTTGGAGCAATGTGTTTGTTTTTACCCTGGACGGTACAGGTGAATACGGGCTACAGTTTGTAGTTCATAACGATATATATATCTGACGTTACACGAAAAGTCTGGAGTTAGTAAAAATGTCAACAAAATATAAAAAAGGCCGACAAAATCTGTCTCGAAACTCGTAAGCAGCTCCAGGAATCAGGCAGTTTGTTTAATCTACTAAAGTTTAATAAGAATGCTTGTATAAGATATTCGAGAAGCGTATCCCTAGTCCCGGCAACTGTCAGGAAGATCCTGAACTATCGTGCACGTCATCCTCCATCAAGTGTGTCGTTCGGTTTTAGGGATTTTCCTGCAGGGAGTCTTTGGAGCAGTTTGTTTTTACTCTGCACCGTACAGGTGTACACGGGTTACAGTTCATAGACATGAGTGGCGCCACGCGGAAAAGTCTAAAGTCCGCAAAAATGGCCGCAAAACAAAAGAAAAAATGGCCGACATAACCAATCTCGGAACTCGTGAGCCAAGCTCCAGGGGAATCCTTGCGGTATACAACCGATGTCAGCGGATCTGGACCATGAACGTATATAACCACACCATCTGCTATGCATAACCAACGAGGCGATCCTATTTCCAAGCGGTTGACAGGTAATTTTGAAAACTTTAGCCACCGCTCGCCGGCGCTCCTTATCCGGGAGTTTTGGATTCGCGCGTAGTGCGACGTAGGCACTCGCCGGCGTTCGAGAAAAGTTCAATCCTCCCGAAGGTTCAACCGAGCGGAAGCAGGAAGCCGGCAAGATGACAAGTAGAACAAAACAAGAAAGAAAAGCAACATGGCGGAGGTCAATTTGAATGTCGATGCTGGCGAGCGGGATCCGATTTGCGGCGAAATTGCCAATCTTTGGACCGCTCTGTAATACTTTTCCACTGCTCCCCCGATCCCGCCCAACTCGCGCAAAACGACTTTCAAAACCCCATCATCGTGTTTACGTGTGTTTTGGAAATGTTTTTTCGGAAGTCAGCACCTTTTAACGTGGCTTTACGCCCGTACCTTCCGCCGATGTTATTTTGTTCGCTCTTCTTTTGGGGTTTGTGACAGCGCTGAAATTGTGGCATACCCTTGTGGCTGGGGGAAAGGTCAAATTGCAACCTGAAACCGTGGGGAGGGAGGAAGGGAGGGAGGGGAGAATGTTAATAAGAAAATGACTTATTCGTTAACAATCTGTCAACGTTCGGGAAGACTTTCGGTTTGCCGGTCGGGGAGTGGATGTTTTTGTCCTTTCCGCCTTTTGCCTTGGAAAATCTCGAATTTTTCCTTTTGATGTGTAACTCTCCTGCTTTCCCTCTGTATCTTTCTTCCTTCCTCACCCTCCTGTCTCCTCTTCTTGCTGAAGCAAAACGGGATTCGAGAGATTGCCTTCTCGTTAAATCATTTCCGGATTTCGGCGAAACCCTATTGTTCTGTGAGCATGTTTTGCCGATCGCATCCGTCTCCGTCCACTTCCTCCAAGTCCCCTTCCCACTGCTACCCGCACCCTAATGTCCTCGCTCCGATAAACAAGATAAACAACCAAACCCACTCAACTGACAGACGCCTTATAATAGCTTAATAGCTTTATTTCCACCCCTGGTAACTACTGCTGCTGGTAGTGTCTGCCTGTAGACAGACAGGTTCCGAGAGTGCCGAGGGTGAGGGTGGAACTACACACACACACACACACTCCCAGGAGAACCACTCTTCGGGGTTGTGCACTCTTTTTCCGTCGCAATGGTAAAGTGACAATTGGGAATTCGTCCGGGGAATCCGCCAGAAATCATGACACATGAAGAAAACAGATCCCCTGTTCCCTCCCTCTCATTCCTTTCGTCCCTTCTGTTGGAAAAGTGAAAATCGCTGAAAATTGAGCCACAAATCGGCGGGGAGGGAAACCCGGGACGTGCCCTCATTGAAGGCAGGGAACCAGAAAGAGGGGGGAGAAGGAGCGGAGGAAGGGAGGGTTGTGCCGAGATTTCCCCTCGTACGTTACCCCTCAGCGCGCTCACGAGAAGGGATGATTACTAGATTATGATGCGTGCATTAACAGATTACCCTATAATTGAGCTCGGAAGCTGTTGTCGAGTCGGGTTTTTGCGCCCCTCGCCCCCGTTACCGTTCCTTCCCCTCGTGGTAGCTTTTCCTTTTCCTACCCTCCCTCCCTCCCGCAGTTCCCAGCTCGATCGATACTCGGATGTGCGCGAAAACTCGGGCTGGATGCGCCCGGAGGGATTTTCCGGAGTCTATTAAATCTCGGTCGTTCGGTCAGGTTTTATTGGTCGTCTCGATAATGAAATGGGACACATCCTTTCACCCCTCGCCACCAGGGGCGTCTCGCTGTCTCGCTCTGGCGCCGAGCCGATGAACCGCGTGGGTCGTTTTTCCGACGACGCTTCAACGTGAAGGTGGTGGCTCTCTGCAATGCAGGGTGGAGTAGGATGGTTGGTGTTGGTGAGGAAAATTTATGTTAACTTCATTTTCGCCGCAATCAATACACGCTCCCGGGGCCCCTGGGCAAGCTTTCCACCTTCCCAAACCCCTTTTTCCGAACGACCTGTTTGAAGCAATTTTCCTTTTTATTCCGATGCCGGTGGAGTATAGAAAGTAACGAATTACATCTCCCCCACCTCTGCTCTCGAGCCCGTTTTTCCACCGCGAGCGAGTGAGAGAGAGGAGGGAGAGCGAGAGAGCAAAAGTCAAAAGCTGCCGCAAATTTATCAAAATATGTTAAGTTAATTTTGATGTTTTTACGTTCGGTAATGATGGTGCCATTACCAGCATTTGGCGCGCGCGCGCGCGCGAGTTGGAAGGGTGGTTGAGAGGGTGAGAGGGAGAAGGGGAGGGTGAAGGGGGAAAGGACCCAGAGCACATGGATGAGCTCACACACTGGCACTTTTGGGCCGCCAACCAGACCAGATGGGTTTGTTTCTTTTTAACTTCGATCGGTAAGGGTTATTATATTTTCCTATTTTCCGGTCGCCGCACTTTCCTTTTTCCCGCTTGTTTGTTTTTCTGTTTCGATCTTCGTCGGAGGGTAGCGGTGTACATCGTTTTGTTTATATAACCCGGTGTTAGTGTGCATGTGAAATTGATGGTTTATTTTGGTTTCGTCCCTTTCCTCCTTCGAAGCCGACGATCCGCACACTTTGGAGAAACTGTTTTGATTTCTCATTTTCGCACTTGATTTTGTTTGCACGGGGTTTTTGGGTAACCGGTTTGCTCTTTTAACCACTTTCGGTCTAATGCAATCAGATTAACAGGCCTTCTCCTACGCTCCTCTCCGGTGTTTGTCGAATCGAAAAGGGTTAATTTGCACGATGCGAAAACTTGCTTCGTGCTCGCTTGTGTTCCAATTTCCGATAAGTGGCAAGCAATCGACTTACGTTGCACTTTTTGAAGCAAATAAAATAACGCTAGAATGTCGTCGTTTCTTCAAACTCAAACTTTTGATCGATTTATTTACTTTCGTTTTATTTAACAATTGTGCTTCATTATGGTTAAGAGTTTGACGATTGAATAAACATAAACATCCAACGATTTTCTTTACACTTTTGCGGTATTTTAACCAAATCGAATGTTTCCGCGTTTTGTAAACGATATCTGGGATGCGTTAGTTTCTAATTTCATTTTGGTTTGCTAGCAAATGCTCTGCAAGCTTATTAACAAGCAAACATTAAAGGAACGCCGCGAATTAGCTATGGTATATTTCGTTAACAATATGGTTTCACCTGAGATTTTGTCAAAATTAAATATTTATGTACCGTCTCGACAATTAAGAAACAGAGACTTATTTGCAACTAACCATTACCATACGGATTACGCAAGTTTCGGACCTCCTAATAAAATTATGGCAAGTTTAAATAAGCATTCCAAATTGTCCAAGTCCAACTTTAAAACTTATTTTAAAGCCAGTTATCGTTATCCAGTTATCGTGATTTTACTATGTTAACTTTACTTGGAAATAAGTTAACTTTAAGTTTTCTTTTGGTCTACTTGTTTGACGACAATATAAATTAAATTAAATAAAATAGCTTAGTCAATGATTTAAGCTTTACCATGAAAAGGCGAGAACAGTGTAAGTTGTGTCGTTTATTAATTCGTAATATTTCCATAACGTTTTGAAGAGTTTTTTTAATAAATAGCATAGATAAATAGAAGAGTATCCTGAATAATGTTTAACTTTATATAATTGAAAATGAAAGCACACAAATTAAACTTATTATTTACTACCGTGTACACCTAAACAAGAAATTATTACATGAAGCTATTTGTGCTTTATCAGAAGTAAGCCGAAAATTGATTAGATTTGACAATAATTAATTGTAAATTGCTAATACGTCACGTCGGTTTCAAGGGCGATCACGCGATTGCGAAGTTACGATCGAAAACATTGCCTTGATACAAACGTTAATGTTCTCCTCCCAGCCAGGGCTTCTCAAGGGGTCGAAATATCCTTTCCCGACGGTAAGGTACCCGTAGACAGTGATAAAATATAGCACTGTTTCCAATTTCACGCTGTTAGTGTTTCGTTACGGGTTCAATTTGACGTTCCGTTAAAAAAAAAAAAAAACACAGAATTCCAAAGGCAATCAGATAGAATTCAGGAAGGCAAAAGAGGAAAAACATAAGCAAACGAAACTGCAATGCAAGAAAAACACAAGATAAACAGGGAGTCGACCCGAGTGGGCCGGGCAGACACCTTCCTTCGCCAGCCTTCTGCATAACTGCAAAACTGACGTCTAATGCACAAAATGGATTTGTCAGACGTCTCCAAAAAATGTGAAGTGCGAGAAAAGAAAGGAGTCAGGATAAGGAGAAACAGGAAAAGAGCTGTAATCCGAGTGTTGCTGAGGGGCGTTAAACGGCAGCGAGCGGTCTCGGAAGCAGTGACAAACTGCAACTGAATGTGCGCCAAGGAGTGGAAAGCGAACAAGAAAAACAAACACCCCGAAAGGAATAACGTAACAATCCGATGGTGCTGAGGCTCGAGAATTAAAAGCAAAACCCACCAGGTAGCGGCCGCACGGGAACGGTAGGCGATGTGACAAAATTCCAGCAATGATCTCCTTCTAATGGAGTGAACCCTCACGGACTGAAGAGTTTTCTTTGCGTAGGCTGAGGAGCGAAATCAGCTTTGATCTGCATTAAACATTCAACTGCCATTGAAAATTGAAATGTTTTCGAAAGGAAAAAGTTTGCAGGAGGCTGAAGGCCGGAGGTTTGTGTGAGAAAGGAAGAATGAAGGAAAAGGATCTGTTTTTCTGGGCCGGGCGGTAGAAAAATGGAAGACGATATAGTTGGTGCTTTTAATTCGAGCCGAGACGTGGTGACGTAACGTGACGCCAGATTTGGTGTCGTTTGTCAGAACGCCGAGCGTGTTCCCATTCGGGCTTAAACGCTGCACGCTGTTTTCCTGTTCGAAGGCGCAATTTTATCCATTGTTAAACCTGGATTGGAGAGCAAACGTTCGCTTTAAGAAAACTACCCTGGAAGGCGACCCATTTGCAAGACATCCCTTCGGAACAGGTTCAGGAGCTCTTCGAAGAAAGAAAAAAAAGTATGACATCGATTACGTCTTAACACGATGACTGCCAAGCAGTTTTAACACACTTTTTAAGAACAATCTTTGTCGAGTTAATTTGTCTATGAAACTCATCAAACATTCGGTTTTCGACATCCAGGCAAAGACTAACCTTCTCAGAGAATGAATTGTTAATGGTACAATTATTTTCATGTTGCATTTTCATATATTTATGAGGTAAAAACTTTTTAGAACTCGTGACAGCTGGCCATCAAAAATGATAGCCATGGCAGTCAACGTGTTAATAGTGCACTGCAAAACCCTTAAAAACTAAACTTAAACAGCGTCTATGGTTTATTAGAGTCATTTAGTAAAGTTATTTATATTGAAGCAGAAAATTTATTGGCACTCTAATACAGCTGTCAAATGATTTCCATTAAACAAGTTATATTTTCACAATTCAATTATTGGAAAAAGTGAGAAAGTTTTTAGGGAGTAGGAAAAACGGGAAAGGTCAAATAAAAGTTTAAAATGACGAAAAATAGCCAAAACTATGTAAAATTACCAGGAAACACTAATATGAAATAAGAGATGAACTTCAGCGTAAGGATAATGACAAAAAAGTGAGCTGAAATTGCTAAACGCCTGTAATTTGGAAAGTCAAGAAGTGGAAGCTGCTAAAATGTCAGTAAAAGATTTGTTTGTTTATGAAATGTGCATTACAAATAAATAGAAATGTCAACAAACAAGTGACAAGCCGGGAAAAGGAGCTAACTAGTGTGGTTCCCATCATTAAGGAGTAGATTGTTTGTGTAAACTTCCCTATACGTTTAAAAAAAGCTGTAAACGATGGATAGTTTGTTTCTCAACATTGTTGCGGCAGCTTAAGTGTCTTCCCGTGAGCGAAACCATGGGAAATCTATCGATCTGCTCGGATGGTAGGGGATAGGGAAAACAGACCGTTTGCAAAACACCGGCACTCCAGCGCCCCGTGAAGATGTGGTGCTCCATTTGCGGTCCTTAGTGCATACACACAGGCCGTAAGAGGCCCTCGGAGAGGCTCTGAGGAGCCAGATCAAGCGGAAACACCCTCTCTCGCACACGCGGTCCCGTGCTTCCACTCGAAAGCCTGCACACTGTAGCGCTTGTCGAGCGCAAATCCTGTAATGTATCAATTACAGGAACAAATAAACATGCAGTAATTATATCAAGTATCGCCATTACCCACTCCTCCCATCCCCGTACGGCTTCCTCTGGCGTGGTTCCGGAAGAGCGTGTGTGTTCAAGCGCGCGTGCCCCGCTGCGAAGGGGTGCGTGGGAAACGTGGGGTGGTGTGGTCCTTGGGACGGGACCAAGGGCCAAGGGGGTGCAGGACACGCACGGGGGAAAAACGGGGACCGGTTGCCGGCGGCCGTGTTTGATATATTATGACTAACGGCACTTCATAATTGAATGAATCTTGACACGCGTGCGCCTGCAGGGTAGGCAATACGCCTTTCGCACGCCTTCCGCCAAAACGCCACGTCAGCCTCGGACGGATCGATGGATTAATTTGATCACAGTAGCAAAGAGCATGCAAAGTAGGGGGCAACGGGGCACTACAGCACACCGACACGATTTAAAGGACGCACTACCGAGTTCAGTAAACATTCTATTTACAGTCGACTCTCGATAATTCGAAGTTGGAGGGACCCAGAAAAAAGTTCGATTTATCGAGAGTTCGAAATATCAAGAGTGTTAGGAAATAAAATTGATAAAACACGTCTTATGCACATTGTTCTATATTTTAGGCAAATATGTACACAAATAAATTGTTATTTATGTTAAAAGTGCCAAAAATTTCGATTATACTTTTTTTTAAACAAAATAGTCTGTAATTTTTTTTTTGTTCAAAAGCACTGAGGTTCACTTCGTCTATTACATTTTCAATAATAAATATCGATTGAAAAACAACGTCATTGCTGGCACCTGACTGGAGGCAGAAGTCTCGTATCTTTTTTAGTGAACTTTCCGCTTCTTTTACCTTCATCGGGGAAGGATGTGACACGTTCTATCACGTTTCATCTTCTCAGCACTTCGAATTGTTGCGAGTTGAGTTGGTAGAACTTCGAATTACCGCGTGAATAAAGCAACCCAGCTTCGAAATTTACTTCGAATTACCGAGTGTACCGAATCGAATTGGTTTTATTCAAAATAGAGAGGGTTTGCCAAGGGACTACTGATTTACTTCGAATTATCGAGAGCTTCGAATTATCGAAAGTTTGAATTAGCGAGAGTCGACTGTATATGGTTCCTGTTCTTACACGTAAGATGTGTCTTTTGTCATGCCAGCCCATTTAAAGTTACTCATTCCTCTCGTAGAAGGAAGATGTTCTGATACGAAATCTGTATGTTCTGATACGAAAAATAATCCTTCATGATACTGCCAAACATGGTCCACTCTAATGCGACCTTTTCTATATTTATGTTTCTCATTACAATTTAACTGCAAGTAACAGCAATTAAACAGAGTTTTGGCTATCGCCTTTTGGGCCCGTAAATCAAAAATATTGTATATTACTGACATTTATATGTTTTTATTCGTTTTTGGCAATACACAGCAAATATCAAGTCCAGTAGAAATGAAGCTATAGACTCTACAGAAGGATATAGGCTCGAGAGCTGTCAAACCGCGTTGTTTTGATCCACGCACCCACTCCACATGTCACTTGTGTCCTTTAAAGCTCCCAAAACGGGCAGTTTTTAATTCAACCGTTTCCAATGTGTTATTAATTTGTTTTATGTTTTCAATCAATAATCAGTTTCTAATCTTGAGAAGATGGTCATCATTTCGGAGAAATAATTGGATATCAGACAATATATGATTAGTGAATATCTTTTTTGCAAAGTTATTATTTTTTGTCATTCTAATATTAAACATTCATTTTTATTCTTCACTCATTTGAGAATTATAAAAATATAACTTTTTACTTTAGGG
>KE525003.1:811236-823588 GCA_000441895.2 Anopheles sinensis
TCCTCCCTCCCTCCTCCTCCTCTCTCTCTCTCTCTCTGCTCCCACGGCGTTCCGAAGCCGGGCCAGCGATGCATTCCTTCGCGTCGGTTCGAAGCAATAATTTCTCCCGGAAGGACCCGGAAGGACCCTGAGGCCAGATCAAAGGGGATCGTGATCCGATATTTGACCCCCTTCCCGGGGGTTTTGGCCTGCCCGGAGGCTTAATCGGCTTTTTTTCCCTCTCCTCCCCCTACCCCACTCCTCGCCGTTCCAACGTCCCGGAGGCGATCGAGTTTCGAGCGAAGCTGAGAAAGCTAATGTTGCTGATTGTAGTCAATTGATAGATAATTGCATTTTCCGTTCGGCCGGAAGTGCCACGCAAATTACGTAATTTCGTTTCATTTGATTGACTGAGCCCTCCGGCCTGCCCCGGTTCCTAATTTAACGCATACTGTCCCGCCGCTTCCTAGCATCGATTCCCCGGCGAACGATGAAATCGGAGATGCTGTTTGATGTTAAATGTGTTTGCTCTTTATCAACACGCAACGAGTGTTGGGTAAAAAACACATTTAATTCAATTAGTTTTCAAACATCAAACACCAACACTTTAACACTTTTTTGTCTGCGAACGGACAAAAAGCTCCACGTCACGTTTCTACATTTTGTACAATTTTTGCTTAAATTATGCCTACTTCAGTTGCTTGCCAACACTCAACAGACCGACCGAATTGTATGCTTAAACCTACCGAGTGCGTCAATCTGACAAAACTGTGTTTGTGCAGTTGTTTTCGTTATCAAAACGATTGGGTTTGTTCGATTTTATTTCAAAGAAATGATAACTAATCCTGAAAAGAAATAATTATACAAGAAAATAAACGTTTACTGTCATAATAAATGGGTTTAACTACCGTTGTTGATATTTTTGTAATCCATGTTAAAACATGATATCACAAATCAATTGGAAAAACATAAATCTCGAGCATTTATCGTACAAACTATTGTTCAACTATAGTTTAAATGGCACTAAATTGGAAATGTTTGCCTTGTGCTGCGAGAAAAGTTTCTTTCAGGAAGAATAAAACCAAAAAAAGGCGTAATGCTAATGCCATCCACTCCATTTGAGTCATTTTGACAGTTCAGTACCGATTTTAGTGTTTTTTTCTAGCAATATGCAACAATACAACAAACATTCTAAATATAAACACAAGCACAAAACTAGTTTAGGAATAATTGGACTTTGTTTCCATTACATCGAAATGAACCCTCGTTTAACAAGGTGACTGCCAAGCGGTTTGAATACAATTGAAAGCGATTTAGAACAATCTATTTAGATTATATTAGATTATAAAGTTTATTAAAAATTCGACAACCAGGCAAAGATTAAGCAACACAAAGAACTAGGATTTAATATTACTTTAATTTTCATGATGCATTTTCATATACAGGCTGGCCCCGTTTTACGGCACCTCATGGGACTATGACAGCGCCGTAAGAGCGAGGCCGGTGCCCAAAAATTTCCATGCATGAAACATGTTTCCCACGTTTATAATACCTACTCAAATCTTCCGTTTATAATTTCATGTTCGAATCTTCTGTCGTACAAATTGCATTGTATCGTATGAGTAAAGAACAAAGCACGCTACTATAAACTACCTCCGAACGATTTGTCAAACAACGTAAGGTGAGGCCGAGCTACGGCGGGGCCAGCCTGTATATTTATGAGGCAAACACGGTTTAGAACTGGCTGTAAAAAATTATAGTTATATTATTTAAACATTTTATCTTCTATTAAAAGGCTGGCCAATATGAACACATTTATAATTAAAAGTAATGGAAGTTTGAGGAAATCAAACGAAATATTCTCTTGACAGTTTTCCAACAAACGCTAGGGGTAAAACCGTGATGTGGGTTAAAACTATCGCCTGTGACCCAGTTAGTGTAAAAGTGACAGCAGCGCTTTCGCATGCAACATTGCACGCAATGCAAGCTCGTCCTTTCGCTCGTCTAAAAGTTTCGTTTTCGTTCGGGAAGGACTTCCGGCTTGCTTTCGGGTGTTCTAAAAGTTTATCCTCGCTGTACTAAAACGAATATCCTTGAAGCTTCCGTTGGCTGCGTACAGGAAAGCTTCACCGGAAGAAGCTTTCGTGTGGTGGTGGCGTAAGCACGCGAAAAAACGTTGAATTCGTATTTTAAAAGGACGGTTGTAGACCGTTACGCGGGCGATGTTTCTCACGGTGACGTTTCGCTCCGGGAAATTCCGTCTTCCAACGTCAGCGGTGGCAAACAGGAAATGGCGAGCGATTTGCGTCGATCCCCTTGACCGCATGTCACACTTCCTGCTCACGAGGTGAATGAAGCGATTGAATGGAACCGTACCCAGAAGAAAAACCCGTTCTACAAACACACCTTCTAATGGCATAGTTAAACACTACAGCGTTTGTGTATTCTTTTCCCGCCGCCAGTTCTCTGCGCGTGGTCGTGCGCGAGACCGAGGCGAAAGGGAAGGTTTTATTTCCAGGTTGACAATGACATCTGATAAGAAGAGAGGAGGTCGGAAAGCCATCGATGCCGACGTCGCGAAATTAGCATTTCAATGAATGAAGATGAACGGATAGATGATGATGAGGATGATGATGATGATGATGGCCTAACGCCACTGGCACGATGTTGCTCGGGCGCGTGTATCTGTGTGTTGTTCGATTGATTGAAGGAGCTGGCTTTGAGATGGAGATCCAGTGGTTCGCGGTTTCACAAACACAGACCCGGGTAGCTTGGGCTCTGGCCGTTAATGCAGCCGGTCGCTACCGGGCCCTTGGTGTAGGACCGGTCGCCGATGACGTTGCCGTACGCGTAGTTGCACACGAGGTAGTCGTGCGTCCAGACGTAGCCATTGTAGGTCTGCCAGGTGGACATACCGCACGCCATCCGCGCGGCCCGGTCGTTGACGATCTGCGTGAAGTGGGCAAAGTCCGGACCGACGTAGTTCTCCGGGTAGTGGTCGACGAAGCCGGTCGCCAGCGGGTACTCGTTGAACCAGTGGTCGATGATGTACCGGTACACCTGCTCCTTGGTCACGTTCAGCCCGAAGTGCCGGATGATGGCGATGTTCTGGCCGGCCTTGGGAAAGGCGACCGTGTTGCGGCAGTGGTCGTGCGCGTACACACACGAGCGCGCGTTCAGCTCGGCCAGGTACTGCAGCTCGTCGTCCCAGTAGAGCTGCGGCATCCGGTAGGCCTGGCTGTAGCCGGGCAGGTTCCCGACGGCCAGCCGTTGCCGCTGCCGGTTGTGCTGCTCGAGGATGGCCGCCTTGCGCTCGGCCGTCATCGGCACCACCTCCGGCTTCAGACCCTGGCACGCCTTACCGAACGGGAGCTCCGAGTAGCAGCCGACGTGCGCGTCCCCACCCGGACACAGGCTCCTGCTGCAGTAGTAGTTGGCAGCCGATGGTTGCAGCTGCGCCAGACACGGTGGCGCCATCGTCCCCAACAGCAACGTGGTCAGCAGCAACAGCGCTCCTAGCGTCACCTGATGTGCCCGGTCCGACTTCTGGAGTCCCGGTACCACCACCTCGTCTCCATCGCCAATCAGCTGCTGTGTCTGCGTCATCACTACACGTCCGGGGCTGGATCCAAAAGCACCGCCAGGTAGAGTGAGGCTGTTCTCCGTAGCCGAGAAGAACCTGTTGCGAGCTGCGCACACGGACAGCGACTGAGCGGTCGCGCAGGATCGACCACCGGGAGAACCCTAAGCCCACCACCAAATACACCCCAGCCAAGGAACCAACTGGCGACGAAGAGTCGGGGAGGTGGAGCAGGTGGTGTGTGCGGTCCGCAAGAAATCAGACAGATTGTCGCACGATCTCACGCTGTGACGGCATCGAAACCGGATCCCCAAAGCAGTTCCCCGAAATTCGTGCGCGGGATCCCAAATTTCCAATATCTGGACGTCTTCGGGCAGCCTCTTTGCCAAAAAAAGTGCTTGGTTTACGCGTTTTGCTTTCTCATCCCCGCCTTATTTTGGAGGAACCTCCCGCCGACTAGGAACCACTCCTGCGCCCAGGGTTCTCACGGTCTCCGGGGCCGCCCATCCCGGAACACCGCGCAAGAAGCTGCAGAAAACGATGCCCCAACTTCTGGACACCATAGCAACTCCGGACGAAGGCGTGTGATAATAAAGAAAGAGGACAAACAAAACAGATCGATGCCGACACACACAAACGCGCACGGTCAAGGGCGGCAAGGCAGAGGGAACCGGTTTGCGGCTTCGCCCGGGGTTTATGGGTGATGAATTAACTGCGCGCGCTCTCTCCACTTGGAGCTCTCCACCCGGTCTTAGTCACCTGAGACCGGCGTGGAGCATAAAAGACCAGCGCATGCTAATTAGATTGGAAAGCTGTATGTTCCGGGCAGGCCTCTGTGTGCTATGCTGTGCTGTGTGTATGCCTCGTGAGGTCAGCCGCGAAAGCTTAAAAGCCACGCCACGCGTTCAAGGTCAGGGCTCGCTCTTTTGAAGATCAAGTCCGCACCCGCGAGGTCTCCATCCGGTCAGCTGCTGAACCGGGAAACCAGATATCCCAAGGGGTGAAGGCCAGGGCTTGCAGAACCGCTCCCGAGGCCGGACGTGACTCACCTTCTGGAGCTGTAGTCCGCCTATCACTCGGATCAGCAATCTCATTTTATTGCGACGATAAATAATCATCGACATGTTCTGAAGGGGGGAGACCGCAGCGTTTTCAATAAATTTACATCCAAATAGACGCCCGGGTTGTGGTTCCAGGACACCGGTTCGCCTGAATGTGGCCCCCCATAACCTCCAAGTCGGCAGAATACCGTTACACTGGTCAACACTCGACGTATACAAAAAGTGGTATCTGTGTTTGGTCCCCTCAAGATGGCGCACCGAATCCTAACCTCTCGCGATTATGTAATGCCAGAACTCTTCACCAAACATTCGGATGAGTGGTTAGCTTTCTTTCCTTTCCTTCTTGGAAGGGGGATTGTTCTGTGAGGAAAGTAAACATCTGGGAACGCCGGACTCAAGAGCCAGCCGCGATACAAAAAAAAAAAAATAACACTCCAAAACACCTCCAATTTGACGTACATCCGCTAGGTCCAATGTTTGCGCTCCTCTTTATCGCGCCGTATGAGAGTTCGCATTTCTTTTTTCCATTTGTTTAGCCATTTTCCCCCCAAAATAAAAAGCCCACCTGGAGACCTGGTCGTCAAGCGCAGGTTTCTAGGTATGTTTCTGTCGGTGTGTGTAGCGTCATTAGCGAGTCCTACCGTGGGGCCTTGGGCTAGGGCCCCCTGCCAGAGGACAATGAACCGGATCGGATCAGATCAGCGCTGGACAAAAAGATTTCATAATCTGAAGATAATTCCTGAAGACGCCCCGGGTGGCCTTTTTTTTCGTGGAGCCCTTCGTCGACGTAGCAGACGCGAGTCGGTGGTCGTCTTGCGACGGTGTGTTTTACATATTTACCCAACCGAACCGGGGAGGTGGGTAAAAGCCTACATATGCGATTGGTGAAATGTCAGCGTCGAGCTTTCGGGACCGCGATGCGAAATGCGGCTTTGAGGGGGTTTGGCAACACCGTCTTCAAACAAACCCACGGCATCTGTTTGTCTTTCCACTGCGGGATGATGTTTGTCCGGCCAGACCCGCACCGAAAAACTCCAGAAATGGGACCTACCTTTGCCTTTTTTGAGTGTGGTCCCAGTTGCAAGAACAATTAGTCGGTTCAACCCCGGATAAAGGCGGATCTTGAAGATTCCGCGAGCACAACACAAAGGGGATTAGCGGATTGATATGGAATTCCAGCCACGAAATACATCGTGGAGGGCAAGCAAACAACCGATCCGAACGGCACATAAATCGTCGTGCCTAAGTACGAGCCGCTGCAGGTTAGTTCATGCGAAAAGGACCCTCCACCCGAGCGCATACGCCCAGCTTTCGGGTGAGGGACCAATTTCAAACCACGCCATCATCATTAGCCACTAAAAATAGTCCCACTCCCTGCCATTCGCAGTCTGCTTTCCGTGCCACCGATGTTTATATTTTATGCCCCATCAGCACCGCAATCGATTAATTATCCCAGCCAACAAGGAGCATGCCGGGAATGTCGGTATGGTAAGGGCCATACCTCCACCGGTTGCACTGTGGTCGCGTCAAACCACGTACCATCGCCAGCCTGGATCCGTTTGGTGGATTACGAATAAATGTCCAGCTAGTGGCACCACTGTGCAGCTTGTTTCGCACGCGTAACATCTCACTCGGCTTAATCTGCGCACCGTGTACGCCGACCTTCCCTATATAGGTGGCCCTCGACGACGACGACGATTAGACGAGAGTTCGCAAAGGACGCATAAACAGCGCAGTGAACTCCCAACGCACACACCGGAATGATTGATGAGAGGGAACAGTTTTGCTCATTAGGACGGTATAAATGGGCTGACAGTGGCAGTTTGTCATACTCACGAGGTCGCCCAGAACCAACAAGGGTCCCCAATTTGCCATCGCTTATTCCAGCCCGGTGGTATTCTTTGTGCATCTCTTAGTTGTGCAATCTGCGAAGGTCTTTGGTAGGTTGAAGACACTCCATATCAGGGGGAGAGAACAGAACAGAAGTCTGGTAGAACGAGTTTACCCTTAAAAATAAGGGCTGTATGTAAGTTTACCCTTGCTGTAAAAACAGCAAAATATGCTGTTAGACTACTATTCGCAAAGTTATTTTGAAATAACGACGGCTTTCTCGACGCGACTTGTCACAATGTCTTGCAGATAGTAAACAAGTATCCCTGTAAACTTTTGCCGGATAGCGAGTGTCCTTTCACACATCGATAAGCTTTAGAATTGATAGTTCCGACCAAGATAATTACATACTAGTAGTATGTAATCATCTTGGTTCCGACTCTCTAACAGTTGTCAGATCACTCGAGATAAGAGAAAATTGTGATTAGTTAATAAAACAATAAAAATAAACTGTGCAGCCATGAAGGTTTCGCTGATTTTTTTCAATGCTCAACTGTCAAACTGTGGTTTGCAACGGCTGTTACAATTTGTAAACATTACATGAGTTGTGAGGAGTTTGTCGTGATTTAATTTAAGAATTTCGAAGCGAAAAGATTACCACGTCTCATGGTAATGCTTTAGTTTAAATGAATAATTATACACAGATTCCTTGGTTGTTTGAACAAGAATAGAGGAAACCTCGCGATAATTCCTTTCGGCGGGTTCTTCTGACATTGAGATAGCACATCTGCTCTACAGATATTATAACTTATTGTATTCTTATATCCCGGCTAACAAATTCCTCATGCTTTCTCGTTCTGTCTAATGCACAATTGTTAACAACAAACTGAGAAAACACGAAAATTTTGTCAGCCCGGATATTTACAGAGTTTGACAGGCCGCGTCGAGAAAGGAGTCGTTTTCTCATAATGACCTTGAAAGTATGTGGACATCCTTCTCGTGCACTAGCAATTTTAAAGAAGCTGCTTTTAAAGCCATTAATGAGCAGAAACAAATAGTTTTCAGGAAGTTCAATCTTGTTGTCGAAGATTTCCAAAAACTGGATTTCCGGGAGGCAATTCGTATCGACTTCCACAATGAACAACCGTGGTGGTTCGTGGTGTCCGTCGTGTTGTCGATGGCAGTTGTTGTAGAACAGGCCAGACAGACACTACAATTGATTCGTCTTGACGCAATAATTAGCCAGAGGGCGATGAAACCAACACTTTCTGCCCTGGACCGGGGAAGGCGCGCGCCTTCGGGGTGCGAACGAGATGTCAGACGATTGATAGATGGAGATGTGCACATATGCGCGACCCCAGGCGGCAGAGGACAGTAGGTAGGAAAGAAGCATAAAAGACGAAGGCGGCGACGAGGCTAAAAGGAACGGGCAGATACGAAACGAAACGAGATGAGTTGACACATCCGAGAGCTAATTTTAATTAAGCGAAAACAAATTACCTATCGCGCCCGCCCTTTCAGGGGTTTTGCAGCGAAAGCGGACGCCGCACAGTGGTCGGTGCGCCGGTGGACTTGGTGGTCTGTAAACAGTTTTTTTTTCTATTTACTTTTTCTTCATCGAATATAAAATCATACAATATTATACAGAGAGTAGTTCGATCGAGTGTGTTAATTGTGGGTTGTTTTTGGGTGAATAAACGTCGCTGTAAATCGACGGAAAAACATAAATTGACGATGTACACCGTGCCGAACCGTAAGTCCATAGAGTCAAGCGGTCACTTAGTGTCCCTTAATGTTGCCTTTTCCCCTCTTCCCGGGCCCCGATCCTCCGCTCCGCTTGCTGGTGGAAGCAATTTCCGAAACATGTGTTGCGGTCCTCCGACACCCCAAAACCCTGTCGTTGGAAATCCCAATCATGCGTCGCACCGTGCCGTCGGTTTCGGTTTTGTTATTACTTCTTTCGGGCTAACAGCTCTCCCGTCCTCTCCCATTCTCTTACCATCTTCCGCATCCTGCGGAGATCCTCACAGCGCCTTGATTTATGTGATTTATTGCAACCGATGTAAATAGTTGATTATCTTTCCTCGGGGCAAGACGCGCGCCCTGTCGGTCCCTCCGTTCCTTAGCATAACCGAAGCGACGTTATGCTTCGGTGCATCCGGGGGTACCTTTGGCACCCTAACGGCGGTCGAGATGAAAAGAAAAACCGCCAGCAAGCAAAACAAAAAAACATACAGACATGCAAACCGGGAATGTAAAGTATTTATAACCGCAAGTGTACGGGAACGGAATCGGGGAAATTGGATAGAATAAATCGTCCCGCTAAAGCAACTAGTTGTTTTGGAGCATAATCGATGGCAGAGTTTTGGAAGCATAAATCGTGTTTGACGCGCTGCACTTGGGAGGGTCACCCACTCACCTTTGGGTTCGGGTCGCTGGCAATTGCTTAGGATTATCATTAATTTTCAGACGTGGGTGTGTTTTTTGTTAGCGGTGGGGTTTTTGTTTGTCATTTGCGAGGATTTTACGTCAAACTGTCATGATTGCTAGTCTGTTTTGATGTTTTAATTTCCCACCTAGCGCACCTAAGTTACCTTAAGTACCTTCCACAATCGACTAAATGAAGCTAGTGAGATCATTGACACTAGAAGACAGGAGCGTTTAATTTGACGGTTGTTTTTAATCGCCTCTTTTAAAATCTCGAAAATGAATGAATGTAATTTCAGACATGAAATTTGTTTTCATATCCCAAACAACATCAAATATCATTTTTCACATTTTATATGGTGAGATAATTTCAACAAAAGAAATTAAACCTTGCTCGGATGCCCTCAGACGCAATCGTTTACTTGTTTTCGTTTTTGAAATACGCATCTGCATTTTTAATCGCTTATTTAAGTTTTCCTTCGTCATTCCAAACCAGTATTGTTAAATATACAGTGACCGGCAGGGAAAAGTGGACACATCATTTTTTTTATTTTCGCTCAATATTTTTTTCTTAATCGAAGATAATCACTGAATATTATTTTTCTTTTCTTCTTTCACATATTCTTAATGAGATAAATGAATTAATTAGTAGAAAAAAACGCTTTCAATTTGGAGAAAAAAAAGTTATAAAAACATACATTTAAAAAAACAGTGACAAGAGAAAGTGGACACTTCAAAATTTTGAGTTTTTCATAATGTTTTTCTGAAAAGATCCCCTCAGTTTTGTGTTTTGATAAGTTTTATGGTTAGAAGCAAAATCCTTGGCCAATTTGATATTCTTAGTCATGGTCGTATTTGACTTATGTTCGTTGATATGTTTACTCTTCTTGAACCTAATGTTTTGATATCTCATAACAAATAAATTTTGTTTTAGTTTGTTTTTGAATCTCATAACAATGAGTATTGTTTATGGAGCTTAACCTATACTCAAATATGTTATACAAAATAGCACGCAAAGCGTCTGGGACATTGTCATCAAATTTAAATCGTACGGTTTCAGCGGAGAACTGCCCTTGCGGAGATTGAATACTCAAAACCGTTGCATGTATTGACACCAAAATCGATCATAATTATAAAAAGAACGCAAAAGTAACCATCAATAATGTCTTCAAAACACTTCAGCTATCACTTTTCGAACGAACTTTTTGTCGTCGTCTCGTAGCACACGGGTTAGAGACCAGAATCGATGGAAGGCGCTGTAATATCTGCGAGCCAAACTCAGCTGAGCGAATGAATTTTGCTCAGGAACATGCTGTTGAGCCCCTTTAGTATTTTAAAATGAACTCTTGTATCTGTTGAATTAAAACATGAATAAAAACCACATAATCGTGTGTGGCGCTTCAGGTTAAGAGCATCAGGATCGTTGAACGCGTGGCCCAGAGATGCATTGGGAACAAAATGTGGTGGTCTATGGGTGTTTCTTGTGGAATGGATAGCGATGCTTTGTTAAAATAGATGATATAACGACTATTAATTGTTGAATTAACAACTTGAAGAAAAATCTGAAGGATTCACTCATCCAGACGAGCCTGAAGGAAAAGTTCTTTTTTCAACAGGACAACGACCCAAAACATACTGCCAAGAAGACCAAGTCTCTCTTCCATTCTTGTCGCCTAAGACTGTTGGAATGGCTTCCTCGGTGCCTGGATTAGACAGGGTTTAGACACTATTGAGAAGTTGAACCCAATTCTCGATGCCAGGGTGAACAAAACGGATGTATCGTATAAAAACGACAATTTTTGAATTCTAGTACATGCTTGGGAAAAGTTGGATCCCCAATATCTACAAAATCTAGTAAAAAGCATGCCTAAGCGCCTCCAACAGATTCTTCAAGCCAAAGGGGGACACATTAAGTACTAAGATGCATTTATTAAAAAATAAAATTATGTATACTAATGAACACCTGAAGTGTCCACTTTCACTGTTTATTTAAATATATGTTTTCATAATTTTTTTCACAGAATTGAAAAGCGAGTTTTTCACAAATTAATTAATGAATCTCATAAAGAATACGTAAAACAAGATACGAAAAGTGTATTTACTTCGAAATACATTTTCAGTGTATTTACTTCGATTAGGAAAAAAATATTGAGCGAAAATAAAAAAAATCGAGGTGTCCACTTTTCCCCGCCGGTCACTGTAACTTTTTATTCCTTTAATTTCCTTATGTTTCTCTGCATGCCGTGTACGTTTCTCAACCAACACTGTGAGGTTGCATTTCAATGTGAAATGTTTGTAGATACCTAACATTCGATCCGATGCATGAAGTCTCTACTTCTTTGGAAAAAGATAACCATTATTTTTACCGTACAGTTGTAAAACCTTTCTTTGTTTGTTTTCGTTGCGCTACGCTTTCTTCACTTCTATTAAAGGTTTTTCCTTAGCAATTTGCTTTCCTTAAAATGTTATTTATAAACATGATTTAAAATTTGCTTCATATTTGTTTTTTCGAAAATAGTTCAATCGTTTCGAACATCTGGTCTGTGGGAATAGGTTTTTTTGTCTATAATCTAGCTTTTTATATGAACAGTGTGCCGACCCCTGCTTTAAACCACATGATCGAAGAAAGGGAGTGTCTAAAAATCACAAATAAGTTTAGAGAACATCGACAATTTATGTTATAGAATGTCTGTTGAAAACCATAAAAAACTTACAAAATGCCAAGTTTATAGCTTTTTATTACAAAAAGGGAAAAACTGACCGCTTCTTCGCATTTAAGTGCCTCAAAATAGAATGAATAAATAAACGCATGCCCGGAGTTTTCTTATTGAGAAATAAATCATTCTCGTTCTAGAAAATGAAAACAGAATGTGACAATGATGGCAAAAATGGAAATACTAAAGAAAAAATATGTCAATAAGTCTAACACAACCGTTTTGTAACAACTTGCATACTGATGAGTTTCATAAGGGTGAACATGGTATATTTTTCCTTTTTCTCGACCAATTAGCTGGTAAATGTCGATTAATGCAAACAAATTCAAACCGTTCTCCTTTAAGTCGTTCGCTTTCTAGAGTCTTAGGTCATCGGAAAAAGAAAATCACATTGCGGTAAAAGGTGTACTAAGATGGAAAATGAGAGGAAAAATAAAGACGTGGAGGAAAAGCGCGAAGTTGATATCGAATGTGTCGGTAAAGGTTACCGAAACGAAAGGAAAACCACAAACAAAAAACAATTGGCCAAAAGAATACTCTGTGCTGTAAACGAAACGAAACAAGCGTGGTGATGTTCTCATGAAAATGTTACTGGGTGGAAAAACTTTTTCCCCCACCGTTGTTCACGCCGACCGTCTATTTCCCCCTTCAACGGGACAACGGTTCCGACCAGGAAACTGCAACAATGCCCGCAATGCTTGCAACGGATGGTGCCATTTTCAATCCCCTCCTCCACCCTCCTGAACGCTCGCTTTTTTTTT
>KE525003.1:833494-852862 GCA_000441895.2 Anopheles sinensis
AGGGGACGGTACGACAATGTAGCCACAAACGGATTGTGCCCGGGGAAAAACAGGTTGATACGCTTGCAAACAGTTTATCGCCTCGGTTCGATAACGTTTTGCCGTGAGCTCGGAAAAACTGGGTGGGGGAGGGGGGGAGGAGAAGAAAAGGTACAAATCCTATCCAGCGCACCACGAAGGGGAAAGGGGAAGCTGTCAGAGCGAGACGGATCGAGACCGTGGGGTGAGGGGAGCCAACATCATGGAAACAGGCAAAGTATCAGCAAATCAGAAAAACAACACCGAAAGGATACAACGAAACCGTACAAACAAACTTTCCGAAACTTCAATGCGGTGGGGTTGGGAAAATGGGAAAATTAGAATCGACTCCAGTGGCCCCGGGAGGGTATATAAAAAAAAGACGTGGGGGGAACAGTATTGAACGTTTATTGGGCTTATGCGCTTCCCGGTCATGGATTGCCTTTTACGTCGTCGTTTTATTTTCGTGCTCCCAATTCTTGATTGGTTTTCCCGTTCCCTGTTCTTTTTTCCCCCCGCTAGGACTATTTCTGTCCGACTGATTAGGGTAGTATTGGTGGTATTTTACTAGCTACAATTTCGGGCACAGACAGTTTATTCGCCTACTTAAGCGATTCCGGGGTCGGAAAAATCTTCCTCCAGCCGGCTCCGGTAAAGAAAATGCCGAAAGAAAAAAAAAAACCAAGCTAAACCAAAACACAAAGAGCGCCTTGGTGAGGAGCACGCAATTAGGGGCACTCGGAAATTTTTTCGCTGAAAAAGTAGGGAAAACCCCCCCATCCAACCACCGAACGGAAAGGAGGCGTTACGATACGCGGGACACATTTTCCGGCCCGAAACCGCAGCAGTAAAAACGAAGCAAGAAAAAAAACACTACCTTTTACTCTGACACACACACAGGAGCAGGGTTTGGGAAGCTATTTTCCAGATCAGTACACGCCAAATAGCCTTCCCTTCCCTTTCCCCGTTTGTGTCCGTGTCCATTCCATTTGTATTTTGCTCCTTTCTTTTTGTGGCTTTCCGGTGGATTTCCTCCGGAGTCCTCCGTTCGAACGCGAGGTTTTCCAAATTTGTGATAATTGAGTCGTGCGTTTATACCTCACAAGCACGAGCGTAACAACAGCAGCGAGAAAACGAGGGAAAATAAACAGAAAAATTGATAACTAAACTGAACGTTGCTGTTTGCCACTCGATTGAGAAGAGGGAACACTGATTTTCGGACATACTTTACGAAAAGGTTTCTGGTGTTTGGCTGAATGAGTAACAAAGATACACAATTGTACTCCAACGTTTACAATGGTTGACAGATTCAGAGGCAAATAAAATGTATGCAAAATATGTGAAGAATGCTTTAAAAACATTTTATTTGCCTAACAGTTACTGAAAAGGGGATGAGGGTTGACTTTTCATGCTTTTAAAACCTTGTGAAACAGGTATTGAAACATGTTTGGCGATAACGAGATGTTGTAGAAGACGACCTTGTTTTCTTTGAATTCAAATCACTTTCTATCAATATATAAAAGTATCTACGTTGCCATTTCCACTATCAATCTTGTATGAGTCTCATTTCAGCAGACTCCATACACAGTGTTTATAAGGTAATAAGATTTGTTATAGCCGCCAAACATTAGTTTTGAGGCTAAAATTAGTGAAACGTGTGGAAAAACGCACCGCCAAAGCAAAATAAAATAATGTTTCTTAATTTAAACATTTCATCCCCAAAACGTAAGAGATCATCAAAAATGGTATCAAGAACCCATTATTATTCAATGTGTAAGAGTGTTGCCAACTCTGAGCAATAAGTTCACACGTTAATTTGATTGCTGGGGAAAGGTAAGGTAAATTAATGTAAAACGTTCTACTGCAAACACAGATTGTGTAGGAAAAACTCAGTTTGACAGGTGCGCGAATCATTGTTGACATTTCATATGGATCTGTTTTTGCAAACTAATTCGCTTAGTTATCATCTGCCTTTCGATGTACGAATTGTACAAATTATCACTCAAGGATATTTACACTCTGTGCAAGCATGTTGTCTTTTAAAAGTAAACAAGTTACTCTCGAGCAAATTAAGTAGAATACCGAGAAAGAGAGAGGGAGGGAGAGAGAAACAGAACAAAAAACTAATTACTTGAGCGGAGATCGAAGGCGAAGTTGAACGAGGGATACGGAATGTTTATCACCTCACCTCGCCCCGTGCTCCCTTACGTTTAGGACCACCTTTCGGAGGTAATCCCCTCAAAGGCGACAATTACAGGACGTAATTAAGCGAACGCCGCCTTTTTCCGCGAAGAGGGCGGAGAAGGGTTGGGAAAAACCACTTTTCCGAACGGGGAAAACTCAGCACTGGCGAAACCCTTTTATAACTCGTTGAATTTTGCGGACCAAATTCCTAAGCAATTTCGCCTACTTTCACCACTTCGGTAGCCTTTGCTTTTCCCTCTCGGTGCCCCGGTGGAAAACCCCTCCCCACCCGGTTTCGGTGTGCAGCGATGGCCCGAGAATCCCGCCGGCCCGAACGCCGGAGACGGGTGGAAAGCTTGGACGGAGCAGGCGTAGGAGGAAATAATCTTTTAAGAGGAGCGTACATATTTTAATTACTTATTGTGCTTAATATGATGTAGACATTTTCCGCCCTCTCCGGGTCTCTCTCGCACATTTGCCTTCCTCCGTCTGCCACTCACCTTTTCTTATCTCTCTCTCTCTCTCTCTCTCTCGTTCGCTTTATGGCGAGTGGAAAACGCTTTGGTAGAACCGCAACCGATGCTGGGGAAACGCCTCCATCTACACGCTTTTCCGTACCAGTTTTGTGTTTCTACCCCCCAACTTTGGTCCTCGTGCATGTGTGTGTGTGTGTGTGGGTGCGTGAAAGGGAAGGAAACCCTGGAGCAATGGCAACTCCATTGAAGGACCTGTGCCAAATGCTGGAATGCCGCACAACACACATATCCTTGGTGTGTCCCCGCGTGCTCCGTTCGACGCAGTGGGCGTGGTTTTTCACCCCACAGCATCGCTGGTGTGTATGAGTGTGTGTGTGTGTTGGTGTGGTTTTCCCTGCTGGCGCACCGAGGAGCCGTGGCTCGCGGTACAAACGCTCAGTCGACATTCGCTAGCGCAGCCGGCCTGTCGTTCGTTACGTTCGGAAAATTCCGTGCGCGACCGTGCGTTGACATCGTAGGTGTATTTGTTTTTCCTCGAGTCGAGTGATCCGTCGAGTCCAACCTCGTATCAAATTCCGCAATCAAGAGAAACGAACCGAAGACAAACAAAGGCACAAGAAATCAAAACAAATCGAGGTAAAATCAGCAGAAGCGAAACACTCCGCAGGTGACAGCTCCACGATCAGCAACCATAAACCGAACACGTTTGTGCAAAAGAGCCGTTGGGTGGGCCGCTTCCGGTGCGATCTCGGCTGTTTGAACAACGTTTCACAACATTCCTGCAAGTGCACGAAAGAAAAGAAACTGTGAGCGAAAAAACCGGTGAAGGACGTTTCCGTTTCCGAAAATGAAGAACAACGCGTTCGCCCACTAAGGCTTAATAAGAAGCTAAAACCGAGCGCTGGATATCCTTCGACAGTGCCTAAATGTATGCTATCCGCAGTGCGCCGAGCGTACACTTAGCCATCGAACAGCCGACGACGATGCCGTTCGGACAATCCATTTGATGGTGGTCGGCGGCTAAGCTACCGATCGTGCTCTACGCGATCCCGATCGCGTTGCGTATGTGTGTGCGCACGTGTGTGTGTGTGTGTGTATGTTTGTTACGGGATAAAAACAAACGAACAAACTGAAAACATCCTTGAGTATATAAAACAAGGCGAGGGAACGAGCCGCATTTGGGCGTCGGAACGAAAGCAAGAGTGAGCAAGCCAGTGCCTGAAGTGTATGTATGTGTTTGTGTGCGGGTGCGTGTGCGTGTACCGAAGAGACTGTCCTTGTAATTTCGCGTGTGAAGTATGGTAATGATGCAATCGCCAAAGTCTGACTGCGGGCACCCGGAAAGCCCTTCACTGTCGCAACCCAGTTCGCCGCCAGCCGCCACCGAGACGGTCGGTTCCGTTTCGCCCAAGACCGGCCTGCTGAAAGGCGCCACACAGGAGCCCGAGCCGCCGGTCGACGGTACCACCAACGGCGGGCTGTTGCTGCGGTTCGGCGAGGAGAGGAATGGCGCCGGCAAGTGCGGCACGTTCTTGGATTTGCGTGCCAACAACCTCAGTGCCAGCAGCAACAGCGACAGCAGCAGTAGCGAGGCGCTCGATGGTGATCACGAGCAGGAGCCGGAGGGGGACGGTGTTGGCGAGCAGACGGCCGACAGTAGCTTCGCGTCGTCGGCGGCTGAACAGCAGCAGCAACAACAACAGGCTCAAGAGCGATCGGTCAAGTTGTCCATCGAGCGGCTGAAGCATCTGGCGGACGGTCATGCCCTGTCGGTGCGTCACCATCCGCTCCACCATCACCACCATCACCACCACCAGCATCAGCATAGTGCGGCGCAGTCGGCGGCTGAACAGCTCGTGCTAGCCGCCGGCGGCCACTTCGCGTCCGGCCCGGCCCATCCGCCCATGGCGGCCTCCGTGGTTTCTGTGATACCGTCCGGCTCCGTACTGCCCCCGCTCCATCCCGCCGCCCTGCATCCCGGCCACCCGCCGCACCACACGCCGGTGGCGGCTGGTATAGCGCCGCTGCAGCCGTCCTCGTGCTTCCCGCACGCGTCCGCGTCCGCCTCAACACCCGCGCACTCGGCGCATCCCCATCAACACAGCCACCATCAACGCCACCATCAGGCCGCGGTCGCGGCAGCTGCAGCTGCGGCTGCGGCGGCTGCTGCCGCTGCTGCTGCCGCCGCCGTTGCCTCCGGCGCTACTCCATCACAATCGCAACCTCAACACCTACAACAGCAACAGCAGCAGCACCAACAACAGCAGCAGCAGCAGCAGGCGAGAGAGCAACAGCCGCCGCACGAGCCGCCACACCTACACCAACAGTCGCCCGGGACGCTGCTCCCGTCCCCCCACCCGTTCGCTATCAAATACCCCGCGGGCAGCGCCTCGCCGACCGATCTCGAGATCGAGCGGTTCAAGATAGCGCGCACCGCGATCAACAACAGCGCCGCCTTCGCAGCCGCCGCCGCCGCCAAGGAGCTGTCCGACATCGGCTTCAGGATACAGCTGCAGGACGGCGGCCAGCACGCCAGCAGCTACGCACGCAGCGACACGAGCGAGGAGCTGATCGTCGATGGCAACGAAGAGTGCTCGCAGGATGCCATTTCGGTAAGCTTCCACTCCGCACGCATTGTTGCCCATGTTGCTCCTTCTCGCATTTGCGTCACCTAAATCGCTATCTCGCTCTCTCTCCCTCACTCTTCTTTCTTCTAGGGCTGCCCGGTGGACTTGACGCGCTCGATGGAGAACGGTAACGACGCGAAGCCACTGACGATGCGCGACACCGACAAGGAGGCGGCCTCGAAGCGGCTGGCATTTTCCGTGGAGAACATTCTCGACCCGAACAAGTTCAACGGCAAGAGCACCGGCGGCGTCTCGGCGAGCGTTGGTGGGCCGGCGTCGGCGGCTCTGTTCGGCGCAAAGATGAACGGCGCCAGCAAGATAGCCGCCATGCTGGGCAACACTGCCGGCGCCAACTACAACAACAACAGCTGCACCGTCAACAACAATAACCTGAGCAGCAGCAATAACAACAACAACGGCAAGCTGTGGGGCCAGAGTGCGATGGAGCGGGACGACAAGCTGGACGACGACCACAGCGATTCACGCTCAGGTGAGTGAGGTGGACTACTGTTGGACCTTTCCTATATGGCAAGCGGCAGGAGTAGTGTTGGGAAGAGGTCATTGATTCACATCAATAGTGCACACGGTACAAGCAACGCTTATCGATGGTTAGTGCAATGCGACCAAAGTGAATAGTCACCCAGGAAACCATGCAGATGTACGCAGATATGTCTCTCTATTCTATACTGTCACAATAGAGGAACTCTACAGTGAAATACTACTATTGCTCAAAATAGTTCACATTTACTTGTCCTTTGTCTTCTCTAAGAAGTTTTTAACAGATAAGTTGCCCACAGTGACACCCCCTGTGAAACGACTACTCGAAACTCTTAGTTTTCGGTTGAATCTCTGCATCGTGGGTGTTGAGGATCTTGTCGTTAAATTAAGTCCCATCCATGGTTTAAAGAAAAACAAGGGAACAGGTCCGTCTACTATCCTGTAAAGCCCCAGCTTTGGCTGTTTAGACAGATATTATAAGCGAAGTAGTTTAGTGAGACTGAATATTGGTGCTAAGCGTGGTATATCCGCATGCTTGACAACAAGCAACTCTTGCGAAAATGGAACAAACAAGTAAATCTCCTCTGCATGGAAAAAAGATCAATCTAATTTTTCGTTCCCATCTGCGTAACTCCAATCTGAAGCGAAGAAAAAGGCAAGGGTCACAAGATGCTGTCATCAGATGGAAGAAGGAATCAAAGGATACAACCCTAAGCCGGTCAATATTGCACGGCTACTTTGCGGATCTGGTAAACCGATGACAACTAATCGATGCCTGACCTCTAGCAAACTCGAACACTGATGTCTGTGCCTGATTACCATTGTTTTCCTCTCCCTCCGATCGCCTGCTCCCCCAAGTCTGGTGAACCTTGCGCTATCTTGTGTGACCTAAAGAAGAGAAGAGGCAGGAGAAAAAACGAGGACATTTAAACTAGCAACAACGTTCTAAAAGGGATTTCCCGTTCACTATCGGCATCCGGCCATCAGACGGTGCAGGCGGGACAATTTCCTGAGCCGCGCATTACACGACTTCCACAAATAGATCCGAACGGTCAGTTGCAGCGAATGCGCCACCTGGAGCGCTTCCGTCTGCTTGCAGCCTGCATGAACGGGAAAACAACCACCAAAGGCGTCGTGCGGACGAGAAAAAGCGCACACCGGAGGCAAATCTTTGACGAACTGCAGCACGGATCGCATCAGGAACCGGTCATGATGGTGCAGTTTTCCGAACCGTGTGGTTCCGAAGAGACGCACAAAAAACCCTCTGGCAGATAACGCAACCGTTTGTTGCACGATGCACAAACCCCGATGCTCGGACATATTTGCAGACGGTTGTCTTTTGCGTTTTGCGGGCCCACGCGTGTGCGAGTGCAGCATCTCTGAGGCCGAAAAAGAAAACTCACCGTGCCATCGGTTAACCTATTCCCGGGCCGCTAAACCGTCGGTAGATCGCACTTAAACAAATAGTAAACGCTGCACCGTTGTTTGCCGTCATTCGGGCGCTATCGCTGACGTTGCATTCGTTTGCTAGTGGACCGCCGCGCTTGGTCAACTACTATCATCTGCATGTGATGTGGGGGAGGGATTGCATGACTTTTTCTCCGTTGGTACGATAAACACCCCGTCGTCCAATTTGCCCCCCCCTCCCCCGTCTTCGGCCATCACAAAATGGGGGAATGCAATCGATAGGCATTCAGAGGAAGGACATCACGGTGCGATTGCGGCGATGGTCGATTAAGCGACGCTCTGTGCAAGAAAAACGTATGTCCCCACCGTTCCGCTCCTCTTTCCGAATCTCTGACAGGCTTAGCCTTTGCTGCAACCGGTTCGGATTGTTTTCCTTTCCTTCGACAAACAGCGAAAAAAGAACACAGTCCCGGTTTCGGTATCGCCAATTTCCAATTTGCCAAAAGCCTTATTGGTTGCGCTTCGCGGGCGTACCTTTGTTTTCCCGCAATCCATCCGGACCGATATCGCTGCAGTGTGCAGATTGTGCATTCTCCACTGCAACGTCCACATGGGAGCGGTCGACGTCCAGCTTACCAAACATGATGGGGTGGTTTGATGTTTGTTTTTTAAATCGGAAAACAATTTCTTCAGTAAGGCCCTATCTCCTATGGCGTAAATGTGTCCGCCGCGGATTGTAGGTCATTCGGAAAAACGCCATACTTTTTGCGATGCCATACTTGGAATCCTTTTCCGTGAATTCGGCATTCCAATCTGGCTGCAAATGTACTTTTACGGCCAAAAGTCATGCACTGCAAGCGTTTAGGCAAGAAAACAGACGGCCTAAACTCCACCTTTAGGGACGTAGTATACCCTGGCGTTGGTGAGCAGCACACAAAAAACAACGCTCCGTTTTTGTTTTGTGAAAAGGTGTTTTTAAGTGTTCGAGAACGAAAACGATATCACTTTTGACCTAAAAAGGTTTTTCTCTGAATAATTGGAACTTATTCTAACGCCATGCAGTCGACGAGATTTTCATTTCTCAACCAAAGTAGTTTAGTCTGTCCACTAAGTAAATGTATATGAGAGAAGTTTGAATTCTGTGATCAAAGTATTATTGTGGATCGAGCAACTACTATTCTGTTCGATTAGAGATAAAATCGCGTACATATGTGTTCTAAATTCGAATGTAGAACTAGTGTCGACACTAGTCTTCAGACTTGCGTTCCGCTTCATTAAGAACTTCGACTAGAAGTGTGGTGTGACTAGGAATCGTTAGAAACTAAGAGTATGGTAGTTACCTGCAGTTCGCTGCTAAGTGATTTGCTCAATATTTTTTAGTAGTGGATAGAAAACAAATGTCAAGAACCTGTTTTGCGTTTACAAACCGAGGAAAATGTGTTGACTTAATGAAGGTTCTTTACAAATTAACTTCAATTATCTACACTCTAAGTACTGATAAAAGAGACATGACTGCATCCTCGATAAGTACTTCACCCACCGACGGGCGATGTAAAAATCATGAAATCTCAGCCAAAATCGATCTCATGTTAGCTCGAAACCTAGTTCAACAGACACGGGATCGAGACGAGCGGACACAGACGCTCGAAGGGTGAGTTCCGCCCCAGATCCCGCCCGACCGAGTGCATCGGGAAACCCATTAGTGCAAATCATAGCCAATTATGATTGCCGTGCAGGCCGTTTGGGCCACGTTAAAACGTCGCGGTTAGTCGACGCCCGGCGGCAGCTTACTTGGAGCGAGCGAGAGCGAGAGCGAGTAGTAGCGCTGACTACTATCAAATGTCAGCAGTCTCCGCACCGACGGGGAAATGTCTTTCCAGCTTCGCTTCAGCAGTTCGCATGCTGATGATGAAATGGTGATGTTATGGCTGCACTTGCTACTAGTGCAAGTCCTTGCGTGCATTGTGTACCTATATGTATCAGAATTTGCCTGTATCTGTGTGGGACTTTGTCTGTGTGCACGGGTGTGACCATACCAGTCACCAGAGTGGGCGAGCGAAAGTCTAGTCGCGGATTCGTGTCCGGCCAATGCACCGATTTATAAATAAAATATTGATCAATATTTAGTGGACTAATTAGTGCCGGTTTTAATTATAATTGTCCCCTATTAAATATACACCCACCCACCCAGTCACCATTCCACCTGCCCCCCCTATGTGGAGGAGACACACACATACACACAGGCATGTTGGGTGAAAATTACGCCGCCGACCATTTTGTGCACGAGCATTTCGCACGTAGGTTATTGGACTACTATTGGAGTAAAATGTCTTGCTTTCTATCTCTGTTTAGCCACTGATTACTGAGTGGTCACAAAGCGTAGGTTAGTAGTTAAAGTGATTTGTTTTGACAGATATTTTGGGGTTAGGATACAGCTGTGAAACAACGTACATTCGTTTGGAAGAGCTCGTCGAAAACAAACTTCTACCAGCGTGTTTATTAGTGTACGTGGTGTTTGATGAGGTTCTGTGAAAGGATTCTTGGTGTTATCCCTGAGGTTTGAAGTCGTGCTTTAAAAGCTGGAGTCGTGGTTTCTGCGCCTTTGAGTTAGCGTAGAATGATGACGTCGCGTGATGGGAGGAACCCACAGAGATACTCGTACCCTCAGAACTACTAATCATCATGATGTTGTTGTCTTGTTTTTTTTTTGGCCAAAGTTTGGCTCGTCTGTTAGGGACTGGTGACATTATTGTGGATCACGGACCAAACTCGCGTGCACACCAAATCTGCGCATGTTTTCGGAGCCACCCAGGATAGCTTGACACCTCCCCAAATAGTATGCGACACACACACGCACAAATCCACCATGTTGGAAATGGAGGATCTGTATGATTCGGAGCGCCTGTGTCGGGATTTCGGCAATCCGTAAATCTCTCGTGATGACGTGGCCCTTGACCGAACCCCGCTGCGGTGAAACAGAGAGAACTAGTACATATGCATGTATGTGTTTATGTGAGGGAATAGAGAGAGAGAGAGAGAGAGAGAGAGAGAGCTAGCCAGCACCCTGGAGCCTTAAAAACAGACTTTGTGACGGGGGTTTATCGTGTGCGTGTTTGCAGGAGGTCGCCCGTCGTCTTCAGCAAGGCAAAACTTTATAGCCTCGCCTCGTTTTCCCGCCGTTTGTTCGCAGCTTAAACTGACTTATCGGGGCTCTAAACTTGAAGCCCACAAACACCTTCCACCTTCCACCAGCGCCCCCCCCTTCCCTGGCGAAAGGATTGCGGCCGCGGAAGTTCAAACGACCGGAAAAAGGGGTTCGGTTCTTTGGATTTGGTCTGGGTTACGGTCGAGAGCACGTCGGCACGTTGCGCCCCCACCCTCCTTCTTCCCTCGTACCCAGGACCGAAGAGCGGCCCATTCGGTGACGTTCACGGTGTCATTAATTTAATTACACGGCTGAGTGGTGGCTGCCTGGAGTTGGTGCCCGGTTCGGTATTCCCGCAAAGCGATCCGATGGTGTGATTTTCGCGCAGTGGCAGGATAACGAGTTTCCGGTACACTGACCCCGGCGGGGGCCCAGGGGGCATGGAACCACCGAGGAAAACCCGGGCCTACGGGTTAGGAATTTTAATTTATATTTTTCTACCGTATTCTAGGCCCTCGAAGAATCTCTTGTGCTTTGGGGAAGGGGTTACACGGGAAGCAGGGATTATGAGCATTAGTGTAGTTAAACGTGGTGGCAGTATCCACCGCACCCAAAAACCCCTCCACCACATTAAAGGGAAGGGGAGGGTAGAGATTTGCCAGGGATTATTGTTCTGTCGACGCCAGAACACGCAGCACAGGTCCTCGAGCTGGAAGAGTTGACAACATCGGAGCCCAAACCCCAATTTAGAGCCGCAACAAACCGCGGCAACTCATCCGCAGGTGGCCTCTACTCCGAGGGGAATACGGCGTTCTTTAATGGACCATTGTCACGTTGTCGTTAATTATTTCATCATTTACCACCAGGCACGGTCTCGTCGGCAGCAAACGACGTGATTACGATAGTGCGCCCGTACACACACGCGCTGGAAAGAGGAGCCCGCTCTACTGGTTTCGTCGCGGAGTCCAGCACTCAGGGATGAGTGTCCAGGCTAGCTTTTGTTTCGTACGCTGCCATTTTGGTTCCTCCAAAAATTGAATAGACACACTGCCTGAGCTGACTGTCGAGCGATAGTGGATAGTTTATTGCACCACAGCGGAACGCTGGCATGGGACAAACTTATGATGTGGTAGTAGAAGTACCCGCAGGTAGTACCATTCTGCAATGTCGCAAAACGCAAAAAAAAGGTCGCAGCCAACATATACCGAGCTGGAAATCAATAGCTTGACTTGGAGCCTTTCGAGACTGCCGGACGTTGTTCGGTCCGGCTGGTCGCAATGCAGTAGGATCCCTACCGGATCTATCGGTGCATCAATTAATAAGGGATACTGCTTTGCCTAAAACCCGGCCCTGTTCACCGCAAGCCGATGACGGTCGCGTGTGGTGCTGGTCCTCACGATGTTCTTCTCTGCATCTCTGTGGAAAGTGCAGTATGCAAGCCTCTTCGAGGCTCCCATCAAACATGCGCAATTTATCCAATGATTACGAATAAATATTCAAACGGTGCTGGTTTCGCTAGGAAGGGATGGTACTCTGGTACCTGATGGCCTACGACGTCCCCTTTGCACGAGTGTGTTTGAAAAATACTCAACAAAGCATTTAAGCTTAATTTACATGCAGTGCGTGTGCAGATGGTCTGATGCCGATCTGCTCCGAACGACCTCCGGAGGAGACCATTAAAGGGGGGAAGCCACCGGCATCAGGGCACCAGTGGCGAGTGTATCGGTTTTCGCTCCATAATTGATGGATTCTCCTCTAGCGTTGTTTTGAAACTGCCCTGGTTGAGATTAGGTTACCCGTTCGCACTCCGGTCCGGTGAACGGTGGAGTGTGACCATAATTAAAGGATTTAGTAGCAGCACAGGCAGGCCAGGCAAAAACCCACCCGAGCCCACTCTAGGTAGTGACCCCATCCTTCCGAGGGTCCGAAAACCGCCAACCCCGGGAAAGAATGGCAGATTGCGTAGCAGATGGAGCTGCTGCCAGATTAAGTCCTGCATTTCTTATCACGCAATCGTTGTGCGTCGACAAACCTAGGCCTGAACACCTAGGCGAAGGGCTTTGAAGCGCTACGCTTAGGAGTTAATTATTTACGGTTATGGGCCCCCCAATCACGGGGTTCAGGTAAACAAGGCGAGAGGCTTTCGAAACCGACGCTCGGAAGCGGATTGGTTCTGTGAGTATGAAAATTGCACGAGACCTGCCAGCTAACTCCTAAGTCTCGGAGGTCTCATAAGCGGCGACCTGCTTGAGAAGTGGGGCTATAAAACATTGTCTTTTACATCAATACAAGACCGGTTACGTTCGTAGTGATTGCAGAGGATTAGGGCACGCACACACATTTCCCCGGCTTCGAAAAGCCTTCCAATCAAACAGCGTCAGGCGTAGTCCGTCGGGGTTTTGCACCCCGATTGTCCATTCAATAGGCTCTACATCATCCGAATCATCTGCCGTCGGTTCAGATTGACAGATCTTCCGGGAGCAAAACAAAAAAGGCAGGCCTGTGACGGAAGTCGATAAAATTCAAAGCCGCTTTCTTAGCGGTTATCTCCAGTGGGCCTCGCCAGCGGGTAAATCGAATCGGTCCGGCATTTGGTGGAAATCATGCAAGCTCAAAAAGCCAGCGTGAAAATCCAGTGAAAATTCGGACCGTCGGCAAGTTCGTTTAGCATCACCGGAAAAACCAATGGAAAAGCGTACAGGAAAGTCGGGGGTTTATATTCCATTTTGCGTGCTATTTATTTCTCTTGCGCTCGACGTTCCCTACCCTCTTCCCCTTCCCCTACCCATTCCACCCTTAAAATTTTCCAGCACTAATGGCGTCGACCATTTTGTAAAAGCAAACGTTGCCAAACGAGAAATGGGTATTACAAATTGGAAGCGGGCGCGCAAACTTTATCCACAATTTTCCACCCACAAGTGCCCATTTTCCACTCCTTCTCTCTCTCTCTTTCTCTCTCTCTGTAAAATTTTCCTAGCACAGTGATGATTAGCAGCGTCATCTCGCGAGGTTCCGAAAGCGTAGGAAAATCACGACCAAACGATGGCATTTTCCCGACCCTTCCCTCGCCCGGACTCGCCGGGCAATAATAATAAATCTCCCCCACACCGTCGGACCCCCCCCCCCTTCCCCCGCCGCTTTTCTATTCGGTACGCTTAATTTTCCTCCCCATCGCCGACGCCACAAACTGCTGGTAATTTTATGACGGTTTAGTAGAGTGCGCTAATTAATCGAAATTTTATAATTACCTGACTTTTGCGGGACGATGGGGGGTGGGATGGGGTGCCTTGGGGTGGTGAGAATAATTAGTATTGGTCTTTCCAACTACGGCCAACACCGCCAACCTATTTCCCTTCCGCCCCCTTCGGCAGTGTACGATAACGACGAAATCGAGGCGGACATTTTGGATCGATCCGGCGTAGGCGTAGCTGTCTCCCCACCCAGTGTGTGTGTGTGTGTGTTTGTGACTTTGAAAGAAAGAGAAAGAGAGTACCACGCGTACCTGTGTGCGAGTGTTTTGGAACGGGCTCTGCGTGTGCCGCCGGAAAAACCACCGCGCGCCTGCGGTTGTGTGGTAGTTCAATTAAACTGGCAGTTTATTAGCGGGCAGCGAAAAACCCGGCGGGAAAACGCCTTGCACGGCCAATTAGCTACCAGGCAGCCTCGCCTCGGAAAATGGTCGCACTCCAGTACCAGTGCTGGACCGATTTGTCGGTGGTTTGTCGGTTCCGGTTTGGTTTGATTTTTCGGCCGACGGCTTTTTCGTTGGTGAGTGCGCCTGAATCGCGGCAATCTTGGTGCATGATAGGCAGTGTCCTTTGCCTCGCAGGATAGAGATCCAGTATTTCAAGCAGTGTTCGACCCAAACAAATGAAAACAATCGCTAGCTAGAGCATTTTATCTGTCGAATGAGAAGAGAATTTAATTAGAAGTTGAAAAAATTGTGGATAGCGAAACCAATCAATCTTTCAGCCCGCCTTTGAGATCTCCAAAGTGTCATTCGTCCTTCAACAAAATGTGCGTTACATAGTGAGTCTTAATGATAGTATTAGAGGCGTTCAACATTTTATTTAACAGTTAACTAGATGCCGAATTTATTCATTTGTGGATAGTATAGTGTTCCATTCGTATTAAGGTTCCGTCACACAATCTCCTAGTTGAGGTTTATTCCGAAAGGCTTGAGGCTGAAAGTCTGTAAATGTTATTCATCGTCCTAGCTCTAGAAGACCATATAGTTCACCATCGAAAGTAAAAATCACATGAAGTACCTTTAACTAGGCAATGTTCAATAGATTAGTAATAAAAATGTGTTTCTACTGGAATAGGAAATAAAACTGTCAAATGTAACCCTAACTATTATAGAACAGTGCAACTCCTACCTATGTGTAGTTTTAAGAATGCCCGTAGACCAGGGACCTTCTTCGAGAAGATGTTTCAGTTTCAGACATACGCCGATAAAAGTGATCCATCTGGACATAGGCTCTTCTGCATAGAAGAACTGGATACCAAAAGATGTGCACGAGAAACTCGACGTGCGGAGCAATACCTCAACATCTAAAGCTGTTCAAAACTTTTTGGATCAAAGGCCAACCATTGACATCGAAACCGATGCGGAAATGTGTTATTCTCGTTTATGTAAGAGCCGGAGATATTCAAAGCTGGGACTTTGCATAATATCGTTGCGTTAGTAGTCGAGTATACCTGTGAGACGTGGACTATGTTTAAGAATTGAAGGAACACTGTGGCGGGACGGACAGTGAAAAAGAATTGTACACTGTATGGCAATTATTCCGCAGAAACCGACGGAGTTTGGAGTTTTGGAATTGAAACCGTATGAAAGTCGGGATATATTGAAACCGCCTTCAATGCCTATATGAACATATTGCCTCAGTAGTCGGTCCTAAATAGAGGTATATGTCTCGAAATTAACTCGCCAAGGTCCAGGGAGCTGGATTCAAGAGCCGTACTGGAGCAAACCCTCTTCAAAGTAGTGTTCTTGTCCAAGTACGTAAGTTACTATTGTGTACATACTTTCAAGCTAAGAACTTCTTAAGCGAACGTATCTTATCAGCTGAATCAAAGCCAAAGAGTTCTCTCGAACACGCGTGCTCCCAAAAGCTACGCAATCTCCCAAACTCCAAACTCGACTCCTTTGACCCTCCCTCCCGCTAGTCGGCAACACTCCGGTCTTCCTGCACCGCTAAGTATCAATTAAACGCTGCCGTCGGCCGACCACCAATCGAGCATTAATCTGTGTGATAAACCGTTCAATTGAAATGCAATTAAAAACCGAACGCACACGCAACCGAGAGGCGCCTCGATGCTCCTTTCGCAAGGCGAGGGTTTCGCTCGGTCCGGGATCGGTTCGCCAACATGACAGCCAACAACAACAGCCATCCAACCAGTCCCCGACGGACCATCCTAGCGCCGGTGATCGGAAATCTCGTCCTGAACGGCTCGAATCCCTTTGGCAATTGAATTGGCAGGAGGGAGGAACGAAAAAAATAGAACCCCGCACACAGACATCTAGCAACGCCTAGGGGGAACGCTTGACATAGGAGTTGCAAGCCATATTGCGCAACACAAGCACACGCACATCCCGACGACACGCTGGTTTTGCCGGTAATCTTGAACTAATTGATGGCAACTGGCTTTTCAATTTGGTCAAGTCGAGGGGGGGTTTTCCCGAGGACGCAGGGACCCACCGGGAACCAGTTGACAACGATAATAAGAGCTCGGCCGGTCGGCGACTCCGACACCAGTGCACAAGTATCCAGGAGTACCGGACATCGGGAAACTCCCTAACGGTCCCTGGCGTGTTTGTTTGTGCGAACGCGACCTCTGAAGCGAGTGACAGGTATGCGAGCGGGCGCGGCGACGAGACGAATGGAAGGAAAATCGGAGGAAAATCAATTCCCAGCGCCAGCGCGGTCGGGAAATCCGGAGGGGTTGCGACATCGTAGGCTTTACCAGGTCGTTCGGTAATAAAATTAATTCAATTCGATTCCAATAAACCTGCAAACGTACATCCGTCCGGCTGTCGTCATTTCCTCCCTCCCCCTTCCTCCGTCCCTTTTCCCCTCTACTTGTCGGTAATTGATTGAGGTTAGGATTGTTACTAAACGCCGTACGTACGTGCTACGCATCCATCGACCATCGGAAAACCCAAGGCCCATCAATTGGCTCTTAAGGGCTTGGGCTTTGGGAAAAGTCGGAAAATCTGAAGAAGCTGACCACTGGGACCTGCTTCTGACGATGATGATGCTGATGATGTTTTCCTTGTTTTTCCCCCTCCCCACCCTCGATGAAGCCGACATTCCATTTATCTTCCCGGAAATGGTCGTTTTCGGTCGCTTCCTTTTATTCCTCGCGTCGCCGCCGTTAGCCTAATCCGCCACCGGAAAAGGGACACTTCCCGGTGGCTCGCACTACTTTGATTCACACGATAATTGGTCCTTAGCAGCCGTTGTTGCGCTTTTTTTCCCGATTCCCTTCATCGAGGTGACGAAACAAACGTGTAAGGAAAACCCCCGCTGAAGAGCGGTGAACTGTTGCCCGGGGCGATGTTGCAAGTGGCGCGCGTCGAAAATTAATTGGACCGCATATTACCTCCGGAAATTATTCGCCACACCAACCCACGACACCCTCCCCTCCCACCCCCGGAAGGTGCACTAATTGATCGTTCTTCCCGCCAAGTGTGACAGAAGCCAAATGTGATAAGGGACCCCGAGTCGCACGGCCTGACACGTCAAACGGATTCTTTTTTGCTGTTTTTTCTTCCGATTTGCTATATGCAGACGCGTCAGGAAATGTGTCTTCTTTGAAATGTTTTCCCCTTCCTTGTGGAACGGGCGATGTTTATTTGGAAACAATATATTTTAAATGTGTCTAGGCAACAACAGGCACTTTAATTGTTCCGTTACAAGAAAATGGTCTCCATTCCGCACAGTAAACACATTTCAGCCACTATACACCTTCAGGGGAAATAAAAATCAGTACATAAACAAAAAGAGAACAGTGATAAATCTTTTATAAAAATCACAGCAATTAAATTGGTCAAAATTTCCAGCAAGCAGTAATTTGTAGCATTATAATTACGTACTTCAGATCTGGTTCAAAGGCAAAAAATGTCAAAAAATCACAGTTTACATTAATTCTATCAATTTCAAACAACATTAAATTTCCTTGCCTCATATACGAGTGAAGGTTTCGCAAGGATAACTAGAGTTATGTAGCCAAGATCCTGTCAAACATCATCAATTTTCGATTAGAAACAGTTTTGAAACTTCAAAACCCACGTAGAGTAAAATGTTGGTTGCTTCAAACGCATGTTTACTCAATTTATTTTGTTTAAAATATTATAGCCAGCCTAAGTGAACTCATTATTTCCCAATCAAAGTGGGTTTTCGTCACTTTTACTTTTAGAGGTGCTAGCTTCAGCGTTAGTTAACTGAAGAAAAAGCTTTTTTAGAATAACATGGACCAGTCAAAGTTTTATCTTTAAACCATTTTGTTATTTTACGCACTATTTAAAAAAGAGTATCAATATAACGTAGGACTGTTAATGCTTTCACGGTTTTCACCATTATTTTAATGTATGATTAATTTTGAGTAGTAACTCTCAGTCCCTTTATTTCTCTCAATCCATTTCTTTCTAATTTCATCTTCAGTTTTACAATCAATCTTATTTTTTTAAATATATAATTTCTTTCTCGTGTGTTGTTATTTATTGATCATTTGAACGTTTGTTTGTTGATCTGGTTACCATTTCCATGATAATTTGCGGATAATTCGGAGTCCCCTGTGTTTTCTGCTTTTACCTATACTTGTAACAAATAACGCATGCCTTTGAAAAACCAAAATGGATTTTTATTGTTTTTATTTGGTTTTATTTTAATTTGGTTTTCCATCCGATTGCCTCCGGATCTAACTCCGTCACATGCCATTTTCCCTTCCCCATTCTACCCCTCGGAGTCTCTCTGAAGGACGTTAAAGGTTCCGAACCTTTCCGGAACCTCTGGCACACCGCAAGCAAATGTCCCTTGCGAGCGGAGGGGGCGGGCGGGCGGGCGGTGGAGGAGATTTTATGCAAATTGATTTCCGATTTAACGGTTCGGTGGAGTTTACTTTTGCGTACAGCCGACGGGTTTTTCGGGCGCTGGTTTTCCGTGAGCTTCCCACCCCGTGATTAGTGTTTTACGACGCGTCCTCGCATGGCCTTGCTGCTTTGCTCCGACCTAAACCATCGTCACGCACAAGCACACACACTCACTCATGCTTTACTATAACATATCGCTCAACGATTTGCTCGGTTTTTCTTGTAGGGAGGGGAGGTAAAATAATTACTTCTGCATCCAACCGTTTGGAAATTTGCTTTTTTTTCTCACTCCGACCCTCTCTCACTCTCACACTTTCCTGGCAAGTCCTTTCGAGTATTGGATCGTTTGATTTGGGGTTCTGCAAATTGATTCCAGAACCGGCATCGGTACGCGTCGGTATCCAAATCTATTTCCAAAAATCCTTCCGGTCAAAATCAGTGAAGGGAAATAAAAATGGCGTTAAAAATATCAATATCCTTTTAGTCTCAGTGACACACAAACACACGCGTAGGTGGGAAAGGGACATTAAGTAGGCATCGATTGGAAGCGTCTTTTTCACCGGAGACCTTTCGCGAGTCGCCGCCCGTTGTAGGCCACGGGTTTTCCTCGAGCGGAAAATATCGGAACGACAAAAGGCGTCATCACTTCGGCGTTTTAATTACGTTCGGTCGCGCGCAAACACGTGCTTTCTCCGTCGAACGTTTCGAACGTTTCGGGAAAACTTTCACGCCACTCGGCGTGTTTCCACCAGCGAGGCGGGGGGGGGGAACGGACGGGGAAGGCGGGGGAGTCCCCTCCAGCCTGGTGCGAAGGAAAGCTGATGATACGAACCGGGGCCGGAAGCAAACATCATACTCGAGCATGGATGGATGTTGGTGTTTTCGGCCGGAAATTGATATGTTTGCTGAAATAAT
>KE525003.1:852882-863452 GCA_000441895.2 Anopheles sinensis
TTGTCGTCCCCCCCCCCCTTTTCCCCGTTTCCGAAAAACGAAAACTTTGCTGACGGGAAAACGATGACGAGCTGACGATGCTGCCGGAGAGTTTTGGCTTGTCGGCAGCTCGCTGCTGGAGAAAATAGCCATAAAATAATTGCCATAAAATTATAATCCCGCCCGGGCGCGATGAAGGGCGATCGGGTGGTGCGAAAATGTGCGACTTTTTGTCACAATTACCTACTCGATTACCCATCGACGGCGTTGTTGAAACACACACACACACACACACACGCACTGTGACATGCGAACGGAAACTGCTTAAGGGGGTGTTTATGCGTTTTGTGCGCTCCCCGGTTTTAGCTGACGCCTTGCGGATGCTGTGAGTGCGAGCATATAAAATTAATTAATGAGCTGTGTACTGATTTGCGCGTTCACCATCATATGGTAACTGGTTGTTTTTTTTTCTCTCTCTCTCCCCTCACAGTGAAAGATGTCAACGACATCGACCAGGACGACATGGGCGACGACACGATGGGCAGCGACATGGAGGACCACGGGAGCGAAACCGACTCCAAAAAGGACGGCTCGAACAACCGGAGCGGCGAGGGCAAGTCGCAGGGCAACAGCTCCAAGCCGAGACGGTAATTTCCCCTCCCACCCTTTTCTTCCTGCTATTTTCCGAACCGGGGCAAGTGCCGGGTTGCCTGTCATCAGCTACTCAATTTCCGAAACCCGTTCCGCCAATTAAAAGGGAACCCATTTGGATTTGTGTTTTACACTAAGCATCCTTCGTTTTCAACTCCGTTTTCAATTGTTCATCCGGACAGAAATCGAAAACAGATCATCGGAAATCTTATTGTTTCTTCATTCAACTGCAATCCTTGATTTGTTGACACTTATATACATTTTGTAACGCCTAACTTTTAACTTTGGGCGTACAAAACCGTTTATTAATTGACTCACTAATTGTGATTATTTTATTCACATTCAACACTCCTTCCGTTATTTATTAAACTAAATTTTATGTGAAGCACGGTCGCTTCCATTTTCCACAACTTCTTTTTCCAACAAGCGAACTGCAAGAAATCAGGAATCTTTGACATAATTAAAATGTCATACTTTTTGGTCTCTGTTTCTGAGTCCTTTCTTCTTCAATTTTCACTGAAAACAACACTTGTCATATTCACATCCATTACAGTTACTTACTACTACATACTAATAAATCATAAACATCCAAATGGCGGCGCGTTTGTGTTTGGTGTTCTTAGTATACAAAAAAAATTGTGTCGTTATTTTCGAAGTAAAATGTTTCACTCATGGTAAAATTGATTTTCCCTTAATACAAAATTGAATTGTCGCTATTTTAAACTTAAGAAAACAAGTCACTTCAATGTAGCAATGGTTTGACATACGGAACTTTTTTGCTTGAGATAGAATATTTGAACACCAAAGGTTAATCTTTTCAATAGTACAAAGCAGGAGTAAGTAAATAAGCTCACTGGAGATGCACATTAGTGCTCTATAGCTTCCGTTTATGAAGCAAACTGCTCTATTAGTAATGGTAACTCATAATACTTTTGTAGTGTAGCCTCTTGGCTAGTGAATTTCAGACTTTTAATACTATTGCATATAGTTTGAAAGAGTGAACTTACGAGACTACTTTATTCTTCTCGTGTCGGCGATCTTATTCCAAAGAGACCGGCCCACAACTAAATATGCTTCTTTTATATGCCCTACTGCTATTATCCTACTAACTACTACTATCTTTCTGCTATAACTACTAAGGTTCTATAAGAACTACCGTATTTTAACGTGTATAAGAGACCCCCATGTATAAGAGATCCCTTTAATTTTCATGCAAAAATTTTGAAAAAAAGTTTTTAGTAATAAACTCTTTATTCATTGTAAGTGTGTCTAGTGTTCAGTAACCTTGGTTATGACTTTTATGACTGGTATGCATAAAAGTCTTCCTTCCATATATAAGAGATCCCTGATTTTTCAAGCAAACCAATTTGGCAATAAAGGGTCTCTTATACACGGAAAAATACGGTACTACTATCCTATCGCTAACCTGTAGTGGCTACATCCGTTTAACTTATCGTTAACCTATAATATAATCTTTTATCCTATCACTATCCTATGACACCAAGGGTGCTACACTTTCACCAAGTAAAGCGGTCCTTATACTCATACTCTTACCACAATGTTAAACAAACTGTCAAAAACTTGAGCCGAAATAAATAGTGGCAACAGTTACTCTCAAGTATAGAGCGTTTACATTAGTTTAGTTGTCAAAATCAAATGAAGTGTGAGAGAAGCTGAAGCTGTTCGGAGCAATCGACTGCTTATTGTCTGAGTTTCGAAAACTTTTGAAGGCTCCCTTTAACCGATTCTCTGTGCTCTGTTTCATTTCGCCAACCAGTGCCCGGACGGCCTTCACCTACGAGCAGCTCGTCTCGCTGGAGAACAAGTTCAAAACCACGCGCTACCTGTCGGTCTGCGAGCGGCTCAATCTGGCGCTCAGCCTCAGCCTCACCGAGACTCAGGTAAGCTCAGGAGGTTTTGGCCCCGTTGCCACCAGAGACTGACTCTGTGTGTCTTGTGTGATTCCACCCGACCAGGTCAAGATTTGGTTCCAGAATCGGCGAACGAAGTGGAAAAAGCAGAACCCGGGCATGGACGTCAACAGCCCGACGGTGCCGCCGCCCAACAGTGGCGGCTCCTTCGGACCGGGCTCGTACGCCAGCAGCCTGCTCTACCCGCACGCCATGCCCTACCCGCCCTACGGACCGTACTTCCACCCGCTCGGCGGCCACCATCTCGGTCACTCGCACTCGTAATCGTGCGGCCTGGCCTGGCCCCCCATCCCGGTTGTGCAATAGTAGGAGCATCCTCACCCATCAATCTCCCATCCAGGACGCCAGGGCGCCTTAGCCGGCAGTTGCCAGCAGGCCGCATCCAAAAGACGAAAATAAAAAAAAATGGGAACAACGGAGAAGGCTGAGGAAACGAGGCGTGTAACAATTGAAAACCGTTGGCGGGAGAGAAAACCAAATCAAAATTTTTAGCATGTAACAAACTACACGTAATCAAACCCAACATCACACACAACACAGAAACACGAACAAGTCAACCGAACAGCAAAACAACAGCAAACAAATCGATAATGTTAAGATTTCCACACTTTGACGTAGCACATAGTGAACCGACTTCGGCCTATAAGTGCGGTAGATGCGTAGGGTAAGGTAAGGTCCACCCATCTGGCGGTGAGAGCGGTTGGCCACTTCCACATCGAAAAACAACCTTCAGCGAGTAGCGTTGGGCCGAGCAGCTGTACAGGTTAGGTTTGCAACCCAAAATCGCATCCGTAATCTCGTTTCTTTTCTTTTACTTCCTTTTGCATTAAAAAAGTAGCCCTTTTAATGAAAAAAAGTAAGTGCATTGTACATTTCATCTGTAAAATAACAAAAAAAAAACAAACATGTCTATCGAGGCCATAGCTAATAGAAGGGTAGCGGGGGAAAAAAACGAGGCAGTGGAGAAAAGCAGAAATGAAATAAAGCGATTAAAAACTGATAACAAATTATAAAACTAACAACACATGAACAGATAATTTGTTTAACAATCCGAAGCAGCGTGAACGAAAGAAAATAGACGAAATGTCACTCATTGTGGGGTTAGTGTAGCTTCTACAAATCCTTTCCTTTTCAGGAAATCAACTAAAGTGTACCAATCGGTAAGTTGGGCTCGTGCTAGTAACGAATTTTGTTTATCACAACTTCTTTTTCCATCTTTCTACGAAGCATGTACAAAAAACGAACTTTAAAATCGGTCATCAAGCGGCGCAATGATCGAAAACAGTGCAAATAGTCACAATTTTGCCAACCAAATGTAAAGTAGGGCGCTTGGGACTCTGAGAGCATGCTTCGTAGAACGATGGACAAAGAAGATGTGAAAAGCGAAAGACATTGTTTTCAATTCAAAGAACTCTAAAATTGACCGCAAAGCCAGGCAATTTCTACTTTGATGTAATTGTAAGAGGTGTCCCACTTAACGTTTGTCGCAGTGTATATTTACAAACAAAAAACCGGCACTTTTTGATAGTCTAATGTAAAAAAGACGGAGACCAGCGACAATTTGGCAACACGACCGGCCATTTCTATCATTTGTCAAGAAATTTGGCAGAACTATTGACAGATTTGACAGAACTCGAACATTTGGATCGCAGGATAAACAACCCTTCCAAAAGCCTGTTTTATGGAGTCCATGATTAAAACCAAGTCAAAAATACTAAGCTTCGTCAAAATACTGTAAATTAATTTGACTTCGTCTTGACAAAATGACATGACAATCCGGGCAACGAAATGTCAAATTTGTTTCTGTCCGCTAAAATAGTCATTTCTGAGACACAGAACTTAGCAAGGACGTCATACTCCAGTGGTTGTAAGAACCCAGAAAGACGATAACCACCATGCAGTTGAGCGTACCGCTTCCAGTATGCCAGCATGTCCGTCATTAGCCGACGTAATCATTCCTAAATGAAGGGCGATTACGTCGAGTGAGTACATTGTCGGCCGATCATCGCTCGGCGGGGGTCAAGGGACACCAGTCAGCAACTTGCAACGGAGCTGCACAACGAAACCGACCCAACCAACCAACCAACCGACCAAACCAATCATCCAACAATAATAGCGATAAATACGACGGTAGCGTACAAGCAAACTCTCGGCGGGCCGGCTCGGCTCTATTATTTACAAATGATCGTTCCATCTGTCGAGCAAGAATAGCCCGGTACACATCCGCACACATCACACCTCGCAGATGCGCACCCCATGGCGCGAACTAAGGCGAAACACATGGAACACAAGTATCACTTCGCTCGGTCGGAGTCTCGTATGTCCCCTGGCGCGCGCTCGCCTGGTGACAAATCTTCCGGGAGTGTAAGCAAAACCTTGTAACTAACCGAGGAGGAAAAAGGATGCGAACCCGGGGTGCGAACAACAATGCAGCCCTGGGACCTGCCCTGGCTTTTCCGGCTGGCGAGTTTTTCATTTATTTTCTCCCCCTCCTCCCTCCTCCTCGTCCTCGGTGAGGCCCGCGGGGAAAACATTTCAAGTGATTCCCGTTTGAGCTGCAAAATGTACAATTAAACGAAATTAGGGTTTCGGCATGGGATAAAAAGTGAACCGAAAGTTATTTATCGCCTTTAAAACTCCCCGGGCCGCACTCTCTGGAGGATCATTAATTTTGACTGTTTCTTTGATTGTCGCTTGCTCGGTTTTGCTACTAGCTCCTTTTTTTCCCCCTCCTTCCGCCGACCACTTGTTCGAAAGGGGTTGGCGCAATTGGATCGCTCGGATCTAAGGAATCCTTCCTTCATTTGCCTTCCCGGCACAAGGACGAGATTAGAAGGGGCTTATGGCCGACGGAAGGAGACGGCGGACGCTAGAAGTGGATCCGATTAAGACAAGTACGGTGGAATAAAACATCCATCTAGTATGCGAAAATTCGGAGTCACTCCAAGAGGAATATCCCGGAAATTTATTTCTTAAAACAAGCTTTCCAGAGCTCTCTTCTAGTTACATTGATTTTGGCTTGTTTCATTATTTTAAGAAAATGACATTTAATTTTACTTTAAAGTGTTTTGTATTTATCCTCTTCTTTTTGTGGCGACTGTCTCGACCTTCTTATGACAAAAGTTTGGTGATCGGAAAGAGTTTTCGCTTAAGTATGTTGCTCCTAAAATCTTAACGACATAAATAGGAGGAACTCAGAAGACGAACAAGAATCTAGTTGTTTACATTTGACAAATTGATTCGTTTAACTATATTGTTGCAAATTATTACTACATACACCACTGTGTAAATTTAAAGTTATAAGTATATTTGTCAAAGCACCGAATATGAACGTACGCCTTAGTCTTATCAATCGTGTAAAAGAGTGATGTAATAAAAAGCAACCACAATGTTTCCCTTTTTCGTGTTACTCTATCCTCAGTTGATCATTTGGTAGCCGGAATGATGCAAGGTGTAATGTTGATACATGTATTCGATTACAACGAACAACCCTCCCATTTTCTCACCAGTTCAATCAGCAACACCTATTATTAATTGCGTTAATCGGACACTTGGCTTGCGAACGGCGAAAAGAAGCGAAAAACCTATCAAGAAAATGGACACTGCTTGCGGCCGGGATCGGATTTCTAATGAGCCCTCGCACGGCCGGAGCGAAGCCGAGCTTCGATCCCCGTAAAATATGAACATCCGCTTCGGAGCGGGAATTCGCTGACAGGAACGTACGAAAATAATTAACGACCCTCCGGGATGGCCGTGGACCGAGCCCGGCGTTGAGCCCAGCGCACCCCTGAACATCGAGTCCTCTGCTTCGAGGGACGCCCCGAGGGACTTGCCGTGCTGCCGTTTGTGTCGTGTTTCCCTTGTCATATTTATGCTATTATCGAGTTAATAGGGAAGGCACTTGCCCCGATTTAATGCCATCCCTGTTCCCTAGGGCGAGGGTCAGTCTTTCCCTCGCAAGCGCACGCACGGACGATAAGCTATCTCGCTCAGCTCGACCAAGGGATGTGCACACACTAGACGCAACGTCGCATCTCGAACGGTTACTAGGCGACACTGACTAATAATTTGGTTCCTTTGCGTCAGTGTCAGCAGGACACAGCAGGACGAGGGCCTTTTGAGGCGAAGCGGAATGTTATAAAAAGGCATCTATGTTACAGTCTGTTGCCCTCGACGATGAGCACCTCGTTGAAACCCAACTAAGGACCATTCGCTTGATCTAGAGCCTCGCTAGAAGTCCGATTAAAATAATCGCTCTAAAACAATAATCGCAGGTCGCGATTTTCAATGAGTTCGCACGGTCGATAGCTTTCGACCAAAATTTTGTAGGCAGCCTCTAGAATTCGCTGTGCAGTCCGGCAACTACACTAGCAACTTTGGTACAGAACCTTCTCTAACCAGAATAGCGTTTAAGAGGAGTTGATTAAAATAAAATCATGTAGATTTAAATTGATCCAGATTCCATTGACTAAGTGAATCCAATCCAGAGATTCATTAATATTTGAAGATTTCTATGATTACGAAACGTAGTACAGAGCTTCTGCAATCAGAGTAGCTACCATATTAGTTGTTGAAACTATATAGAAGAACTTCTTTTCTTATGTCTAAGAGACCTTCGATAACCAAAGCTACTATAGCCTCCTGAAGGCGTTATAGACTTCAGACGTCAATACTGGTTAGTGTCTGGAACCACCATAACATTACAAATAGTCAAAAAGCGCACTCTTTATTGTCATATGACTTAGAACAGTAAATGTTGCGTACATGCGATACGATGCGACTCAGTTTTGGGAATTTCAATCTCAAACGACAACGAGCGTGGAACTTGTTAGAGAAAATAAACTCATTTAAGGCTACAGCCTTAATTATCGCTTCTACATGATGAAAGGCAGCCTTACTTACCGGTTGGCGAATACTTTCAACGCCCGACCAAAGCTTGAAAACAAGTGCAGTTCTCGCAATAAGCGAAGAGGATGCACTCATGTCAAGAGGTGTTAATTATCTGACTCTTGCTCTTCCTTCCCTTCGTCGTATGCAGCATGGGGTACGACCTTTGCTTTATTATTTACAACACCCCCCCATCATGAAGCGAATTAGTATCTTTACACCCGAGAAGAACGAGCGACGAGCGATGTCCTGCCAGAGTTCCTAAGAAATGCAACCTGTTACATTCTTTATTACCTTACCCCTGACTACAGGAACGTTCCGCTTCCAATCGGACACCCACCAGGCGTGTTGATTAAGCGAGGCTGACAGGCCTGATTGGGTTCATTCTTCCGGACGAAATGAACCGATACGAGCCGGGGAATAAGGGAGAACCACCTCAGCCACTGGAAGTAAATCTTGATTAAACGGACAACTGAAGAAGGCGAACGAAAAAATCAAACCTTACTGAGTTTCTACTCGAGAATCCCGGAAGACGGAACACATATTCAAAACACAACGAGTAAACACTCCAACATTGTTGGAATACTATTCTAGAGTTTTCCAGAAGGCGCCGGTTTGACGTTAACTTATAGCAAACTATAGCGTCGATTAATGTATTTTCTGCCAATTTGATTATGGTTGCAAAAGTATCGGTGTGCGGGGGGTGTTTTTGTTTTCATTTCCCTCCCCTCCTTTCGGAAGTCAATTCTCTCCACCCCGCACCACCCGTCACCAACATCTCCAAACCACAAAAACATGCCGGATATGGCGAATGTTGATTAATTCGGTAATTTAGCCAGCTTAATGACTCTAATTATGCTTCGGAAAGTTTTTCACCCGGCTTAAATTTCGGGCTGTCTTTCTTACCAGGTTAAAACACAACCGAATATCTAGTTCTTGTTACCCTTCGCACGCCCCTCCCGCGCCTGCCTATCCCCCTTACAACACGGGCACAACAAATCGGGACCATAGTTTTCCACTGCCAGGGACTAAAAATGGGAGATGGGTGTTTTAAATGGGTGCTCCATTTTATTTTTTCTGGTATCCCCCAACCACCCGCTCCTCCTCCACCATTCGTCGTTGGCCGCAAAAGGATCGTTTCCGGTGTTATGAATTAGCAGAAGGCAGAGGCGCGCGCGCGCTCGAAAGGGCAGACAGCGAAAAGTAATCAAAACGGCGGTAAGAAGCGAAAGGAAGAAAAGTGTGTGGGGAGGTTAATTTATTTCCTTCCCAACGCCGCTCGGAAAAACTTCCGCACAAGACATCCGCAAGGGCGGAAAAGCGGAAACAACAGCCAAACAACAACGACAACAAGATCACACCTTTCATCTGGGCAGAGATTAGAGACGGAAGAAGATGGGTGGACAGGGGAGTTCGGTGTGAGGGGGACGGGATTTATCCGATGTTCTAATGTCCCGAAGCAGTTCGGCATTTAAATGTTTCCTCCTCCCGTCCTCCTCCCCCCTTTGGCTTGGTGGTTTTCTTTAGTGCCCATTTTTCCCCGAAAACTTTCCACCAGACTAATTTAGTGTCCCCGTCCAGGAAGTCTTTTCGATCTATTCTGCGGTGAACCAAAGAGAGGAGGGGGAGGAAATGGGGGGAGGGGAGGGCAGCAAGGTAGTTTAAGATAAAATACAACATCAACCAGGGCCGAGTATTGCGACATGAAACATTTATCGACCACCGGTTTAAAACCCGGGTACGACGTGTTTCGATGTGGATGTTGTCGAATTTATCTCTGAGGTGATAGACAGAGACCCTGATACCCACTGCAGCGTCTCACCAGCCTGTTTTTGTAGACACCAAATATATTTAGAATATGATAACTTATAAGAGTAGTAATTTGTGATAAGTTATCCGATGTACAACTGTCAGAACTCAATTCTCGGGACATAAAAATAGTACACAGCTGAGCGCCTTCATGGCAGTGCGTCTATATGGTGTAGGCTATGACGCAGGGTGCAATATCAATGTCACAGTCTAAGAAGCCTTTTCAAAAACGTTTTAAAGTTCTCTCAGGACCAAGAACAAACTTTCTTCATGGGAAAACTCTTCTGCATTTCCCCGAACGAGTTTTAAAAATACTCTTCTCGACAAAAGAACATACCGTAAGACCTATAATTTAAAGGTCATGTCTACACATGTGTTCCAATAACTTTCAATTGAATCTTGTCGGGAAATTAACCTACTTGCAATAACCAAAGTTTACGGTATCGAAATTTGACCTATAATGTATTTGAGGAGCGATTGATCAATTGTTTGAAGCGCGGTAAAGAAGCTAAATCAAATTTGTTGCTGGAATCAGGCAAACATTGGTTATCAGGAAAGTTTCTGCACATGAAGCGGCACAATTGATTGTATTACTGTATTAGTTGTTCAAAGTAGAGTTTATATTATTCGGAGAGCTCCTAAGTTAGGATTTTATTTACTAAAATGATTGTTTTTACCAAAACCAATTGATTTGTGCACGGCTCATTTCTTAGGGTAAGCAAATCTCTTCATTGTTTGACAACAAACGAGTTCAGATACTTCTAAGAAATCCTATAGTGTTTTGTATCTTTTGTTAGTGTATCTGTTTAATCGTGCTAGTAAAGGCTAGTAAACCCCGTTTCTAAGCATTAATATCTAAGCAACAGGTTCAACTGTGTTCAGATTGTGTATAATACGATAATATAACGCAGCATTGAAACAACCCGAATGGAAGGACTCCATGTTGAAGCAGGTAGAAAGTGTTCAGTGTGGAATCAGTTACCCAAAACCTACCAGTATCAACATGTGTCGCCCGAGAAACGCACCATCACTACATAATTTCATGCGGCAGCCTCGAGGCTCCGAGGGCCGAAATTAGTTTGGCGACGGCTCGGGAGGAGTATCGATTCCAAGGCCTGGTTGCCTTATAATTTGGGCGCCTAATCCACCTCCTTGGCGACCCGCAATATACCCGTACGGCAATATGGCGTCGATTGATGACGATTTCGGATTTGTCCCCTCCGATCCCGGCCGCGTATCAGTTTCATCTATAATGGAGAAAACATAATTAGGGCCCAGGGAAGCAGGAAGAGAGAGAGAGAGAGAGAGAGAAA
>KE525003.1:863472-878878 GCA_000441895.2 Anopheles sinensis
GCCTCCCCGCCCTCCCCCTTTTCCCGACATTTTCCTCCCGGAAGCTCCGGCAGTTGCTTGTTTTGTGTTTCTTTTTTAACTACCATTGCCCTATTCTAATGATTGCAGCCCAGGCGCCGCGAATGATTCAAGCAACCGTACTCCTTCCTCCCCATCCCGACCCCCTCCCCTCGCTCCTCCATCGTTTGGTCCAAAAACCACCGATAGAAGTAGCGAGGAGATAAGTGGAGTTGATCTAACTTTATCCGACAGCGAAATTGGGCATCGGTTTGATCGGGTGGAATTAAAAAAATAAACCAAAACTACCCTCCACTACCGGAAAGAGCGAGATAGACTGTGTGTGTGTGGGTGTGTTGTTTGTGGGTTTGGAAGTGAGGGTTGGAAGATGTGTGCGCGCGCTCGTCCTTTCCGTCCTACACGCACGAGCGCACGCGCACATGCACACACACACACAACAAACCTACACACACACACACACACACACACACACACACAAGCAAAAACCCCAAAGCCAAAACAGATTCCACCCTATTGCTCCCACGAGGAAATATGCTCCTCCTCGTTTCCCGCTTTCCCGGTGGGGCAAAAGGGGCGCGTGGGGATTTCCCTAATGCAAATCGTGTCGTATGTGTGTGTGTGTGTGTGTGCGTGTGTGAAAGAGAGCAAGTAAAAGCAGCTTGCAGCGAGGCGGTGTAGAAATTATGGGAAGACACACGAACGACTTCCAGCCCGACGATGAGAATGTTAATCGAAGGATTAATAATTCAGCAATCATTTTATTACAAATTGGTGGCGCGTTACCTCCCCCTCCCTCCGCCTCCCTCCCACACGCCAAACCCCCGTCCCCAGTTTCGCCCCTCTTGCCCACTGCTGCTTTTATTCCGCTTTCAGCACGGAACGGAAACCATAACGATTATGCTAAAAGGCTGCTCGCCGCACGAGGACGAGACGTTTGGAAAAGATTCCTATTTGCACACACACACACAAACGGTCGTACATCAAGTGGCCACCCGACGTCTAGTGGTCCCGCGACTCGACATTGGGCGACTTCTTTGTTTACCGAAAATCATGCAACCGCAACGCGAACGCAATCGGGAAAATATATAAAAATAAGTGGAAATCAAGAAAGCAAATCCACGGTCGGCCGCTGGGTTAGCGGGTGGAAAAGCAGCTCTTCATTTCCCCTCCCACCTCCGATGGTCCAGCGGGCAAGGTGGATTTATTTTTATTTTGACAGCCTCGCCTGGCAGCGGGGAACTGTTTGCACAGGCTTTCCAGGATCGGCGGAAAAACTAAACGGCACTCGATCCGCGTGCTGTCCTGGCGAGGGGGAAAAGTGTGGGATGGGGGTTGGGGGGTTTAGGGAAAGCCACTGTTGATACCGCTGTGGACCTTTGTGTATGTGTGATTATCCTACTTCTCTCGTGTTTGGATTTTTTTCGGTCGCCTCGAGTGGAAAGCTATTTGGAAAATTAGGAGGTCCAATCATTGATGCTTCGGTGTAGGGAAATTGCCGGCGAGTTCAATAGTTTTCTTTTTTCTTTTATATGTTAAATTTTTGTTCACCCCAAACTAAATCGCAAAGGTTTAGAAGGACCTGTTACGATGCGCCAGTGTTCGCAATTTTCCCCCCGAGGGCCGAGGAAAAACCCCTTCCGGATGACTGTATGTTCACACTTGATGAACACACACACACACGAGACGAACGCCATACCAACCACCCACCGGTTGGAAGGAGGCGAAAAACGGCGGTGAAAAACTGGAAACTGCGAGGAAAAACCATTGCTACCATCTGAGCCGAAAGGGCCCGGAATGGCGCAATTTAACGGACAATAAATACGCCAGAGGAACGATCATAAAATAACGATGTATAACATCAAACACGTATGTGTCTCGGGGGCCGGGGAGTTACCGACAGCACGCCCGATTTACTTTCGCTTTTCTTTTCCCGGTTCTTCTGGTTTCTTTTTGCACGGCAATCGGGAACGAGGGAAACTCCCGGGAGGAACAGACAGATGACATCGCACAAGACGCCTCGTGACACTCTTCTAACCTCGAAGATTTTACGTGCTTGGACGTGGTCTATATTGCATTGCGTTTTTGTAAATGTGGTATTTTCCATAAACGAGTTCTAGATTCACTTGTAGAACAGTGATTGAACGAAAAAGAAAGCAATAAGTTTAAACAAATTAGAATAAATATTCATAAACATCTTCATACCTAGGCCCAAATACCTACTCAATGTTATATCAAAATGTAATTATGAAAAATAAGAAATAAAGACATGTCAACAAGTATTTTTCCCGTTTCAAATGCACCCAAAAGAATACTATCAATTTTAATAAGGCTATGATAGCTTATAAACAAGTATACTTTTTACAAACACAATAAAGAGTACGATACTTTTCAGTTCAAAATTATGTAAAAGTTCCAACTCTTAGCAATTATGTTATGACATGTTATTATAATTTCTATTGAGATATAAGTTTTATAAAATTAACTTAAAGATGTTTTCACCGTGCGTATATACAAGACATTTGCACATTTGGTCGTCGTGTGTAATAAAACGTGTAATAAAACGATAGAACGCACCCTTATGTAAATTTGTTCGTAGTTCATTTACCCCACGATTAAAGCGTTACTTTTCCGTGTAACGTTGGTAATGTGTAACGATGCAAAAATATGTTTATTTGGTTTTAGGAGTTTAAGATAGATATTTTCTTCTTTCGATGGAGCATTTCTTTTGATTTCATTTTCATCATGCTTTGTCCTGGCTACACTGTGCATCTTCCTGATGTTTCGCCCATGTGTGTGCCGTTGTTACGTCTCTTACCCTACTGCTCCCACCATCTTTGCCCATCCTCCCGCCCTTACACACATCAACATCATCATTTTCTGGTCCACCGACAGCGCGATTATGTTTCTTGCGCTCGTTTCGCGTTGTCTCGTGCCTTTCCCTCTTCATCCACTCTTTCTCAACACGCCCCCTTCATCCATCTCCACTCTGTTTTTCCCCCCCTCATTCCGCAACACACTGGATGGGATGATGGTTGGCAGTTAAACGAGAAGCGGCTTAATTAACTGATGAATAATGCAGAGTGATACAATTTTGCCACGCAGCTGCCCTTCAGAAACGGAGATCAAAGGAGCGCACTTTACGCTCTTCTCCCCACCCCCTCCCTCCCTCCCACCTCCTCTCCACCACCAACCACCAACGTGGAGCCCGACGGCGCCTTTGCCGCTTTCTTGCTCCATTTCGCGCCATTTCGCCGGTGGTAATCGATGAACCGCGCAGAATGCTCACTTTGAAGTAATTAAACAAGGTTTGCTTCTTGTTGTCTTGGCCAGGCCACCAGTTTGTCGGTACATTTAGCCATCTTCAGTCAGTTTGGTTTATTTTTTTTATCTTTCCTCAGTTTTTTCCGTTTGCCTAAACGTTTTGCAAAATTAAACGGTTACTTAAGAGAGGGTCTTAACACGAATGAAAGGTCGGTAATTTAAACACTAATCTGATAGCATGTTGGTGAAATTTCTAAATGGGAGTGTGATAACCTAATGGAACAACGTTAAATTTATATTAAACTACTGCTGATCAAAATTTATTTAACTTGTGACTTAAATTGAAACAAACGTCAAAGATACAAACAGTAAACCAAAAATAAAAAGTTATCATAGAATATCATTTTCATAACTTTTTCTACTATAATTTTTCGATCATCTTTGCGTATTTATAACTCTTGATTTTGATGCCATTTTTACGAACAACAGAGTTTGCGAAAGGCATTTTAGTTGTCTGAAAGTTTGCGAAAGGCATTTTTCTATGTTTTGAAATTTTACTAAATCTGAAGATTTATTTTGCCATATTCGCAAAAACCCGGCGTGGAGTCGAAAGTTAAGCAAGATATTTACTTACAGTGTACGCGAGAGGTGCCAGGCGTCTCCATCGTGAAAACTGGCAGCTTGTATCAACAGTACTACAGTATGTTACATTAAACTTCACAATTGTTTCCTGTGTTTAAAAATATTTTTGTTTACTTTAACTTTATTTTTACTCTTTTTGTATTACATTTATCCCGAAAGTCCAAATTTCACCCCTTTGATTTACTCAAAGAGAAGTTGTCGAAGAACGTCGATTCATTGCAAGTGAATGTAAATTCGGAAACACAGTGAATAGTGTGCTTATCCCTCTTTGGAAATGGTGTTAGCTTTAGACATGTTGAACATAAAATAACAATAATAAATTTTAGGAAACTTTTCTTACACTACTGTAAAACACTCCACAAAATCAACACATTTTGCTAAACAAAGCTACAGTGTTGGTCAGTAATCAACAGCTCCTTTACATACAAATGGCTGCGTTGAGATGTGCTTTATAATTGACACACATTATAGAATATTACCACAGTGATATTAATAGGACAAAATTTGGCCAATGCTTTCATCCCTTTTATAACTAAAAGTACCCACTGTGCAAAATATATATTATTAGTTATAAGCTTAATATTTCAGTTTTGTGGTTTATTTTTCCTAAAACATTCATTTGAAAAACATATGATAGAACTATTTCTTGTCGCTGGATGAGTGCAGTTTTATGTCCAAAAACGGATTAATAAAATAGAATAAAATACCCGCTCGCGACCAGTATAATGAAAGAAAAACACACTTTTCCCACACGACCACCGAGGTTGGATTCTAATTTCCCAACCTTTCGTGCCAATTTCCCTTTCCGCCTGATTGAAGCGAGGATACCAAGTTTGAGTTGGATAATTTTTCCGCCACTTCCTTATTTCCGTTCCCCTTTTCCGGGAACCCGTCGTCTGGCTGCGATTGATTTCACGATCACGATTGGCGGCCAGCAATCCGTTCGCGTCAAATGATAAATCAACAGCTTTGGCGAAGAACGAACGAAACGAAAGCTCCACCAACGGCTGGCCTTCGGTTTAATGCAACGATAATACCAACGACGGCTTGGAAACGGATCCAATTTTCTCGCTCGTCTCGCTTTCCAATTTCGCTTCGGCTCGCGACACGCGATACGCAATAATGCCATCGCCCCCCGGCGGTGGGAAACGCGGGAAATTGATTTGTAAACCCTAAAATTAGCGACAAATCGGGGGTTGCTTTCCCGAAGCTGCCCCTTCTAATATCTATGTTTACCATTTCCGGTTGACTACTCGCCCGCGACCTGCTCGGATGCTTTTAAGGATATTGTTCCGGCGTAGCATGTGTTCCCGATGCTCGACAAGCTCGGTAAACAACGGTGAAAATCGGGAAAACCCAAGGAAAGAAACGCATTTCCACGGGAAAACAGCATTTTAATGAAGACAGATGATCAATTTAGAGCCGTACCAGCGACGATTATTTACACTTCCATCGTAGGCCCAACCGCAAACTGTCCCTTCCCTCCTTTCCCCCCCCCCCCCGCTCCACCACCCCATTTTTCCCCCGGGCGCGGCAGGTGGTCATTGAATTCTCATTTTGAGACACCAAACCGCAAACCGTTCGCCGCACATTGCTCAACAAAAAATCCAATCACTTTAACTAACGCTCCTGTTGCATCCCTTGCGGCTTCTCCTACCCACACACACACACCTACACACATCCCATTTGGAAAACACAGGGAACCGAGGCTCGGGCTGTGCACTTAACCTCCCAATTGACGCCGGCTTTCCAGGCAGCAAGAAACTCCTTTCGCACACTCCTGAACTATCCCGATTTTTATTTTCTCTCTCCCTCTATCCCCTTGGTTTTCCCCCTGGTCCAGGCAGGCCAAACCCCTTCAGGCATCGGAGCAAACCCGGAACCCTCCGGCCCGTTTCCAAGGCGGATGCCGTGATTGTTGTAATTTAATGAATATGATATAGATGTGTAAACACACGCGCTCAAATAATCAGCCCAGCCGGAACCATCCGGGAAGCACACGCACACGTGCACATAGGGGGAAAGAAAGGAAAATGAAAAAAACGAAACGAAAAAAAACCATAGGGGATGAAACTACCCTCCGGCGGCCGCACGGACCCCTTTCGGAATCAAGAAGCCGAACCCCGGCAGTCCGAGGAGAATCAAATCGACGGAGGGGGAAAAGCGAGTCCTTCTTATCTTGCCCGCCGTTGTTCCCCCTCCGTTTGTTCGGGGTTTTTCCCGGCGTATTTTTGTTTATAAACACCCAAACAAACCCCCGGCGCCCGGTGTGTTATCGTAGGAAATTGTAATTTAATTATAAACTGTTGACTGTGTGGCGTTATGCAACGGTGGCCGATATGCCGATATTGCCGCCAAGTGGCAATTTGAGTCTGGGAAACAGGGGGGAGGGCTGAAACCTGAAACCTCCAACCCGCCGGGAAGGGGGTAATTCTCAGCATCGACGCAATTTTCCGGTATCGTGCTTCGGCAGCGGGGCCGCAAATACAAACAATTGCAAAGAACTGTCAGTTTATCTGTCAAATGGTTTCTCGATTCAGTTTCGGCGCGTTGCAAACACTTTGCAAACAACTGTAAACAATCACTGTGACTGATCGAAAAGTTTTCTTTGCTTTTTACTGCGATTAGATTGCATTCTCCACTAAAGGACAACCACGTACTTGACCCTAGTAAATGATTCATCTGATTGTCATTTTTAGATTTCATCTGTCAAACATCTCGGTTGGTGAGTTTTCCTAGGAACTGTCATAGCAGTCGTTTCTTAAATATTCGAATATGAAAATCGTTCACACAATTAGAATTGTAAAAGCAGAAAAGTAGTAAACAACATTGTACAAAAGCAAGCAAGAAACAACCGGTGTGTTAGATTATTCGTTTATTTATTCACTGAACGAAAGCAAGATTGTTTGGAAAGACCTTTTTTACTTGTTTTCACTCCTTTGATAGTGAGGCGATATCGATGGGGACTGAATGTAGACATACACATTAAAAACGAATACCATAGAAAAAGGGTAGTTTTGCTAGTAATGCAATTAGATATTTTTCAATGTGATTGGCTACTATTCTCGATAGAATGTCGTGAAAAACATAACCACGTTCGGGCGAATAAGGTTCCCGTTTGACCCAATATTGAAACCCTTGGCTTTCTTAGCATCCACTTAGTCCGTAACTCAGACCTAAATAAGTTATGAACAAAAAATCACGGTTCACTTAGTTTCCAAACAAAATAAAACAGTGACAAGGTTGGATAACTATCGTCTATCCTCAAAATGCAGTCCGTTCGATGAGGAAAATTGCAAAAGAACTCGTTGTCATTGGGGACTCGTTGTCGTTGGGCCTAACTATAAGGAATGCCATAAAGGAAGATTGTGGGGCGATGTCTAGGGCTAGAAAAAAACATTCTCACATAATTATTAACACCATCCGAGAGTTACGGGTCGAACGATGTAAGAAAATTTTGAACTTTCCAACCGCCATCCTGTTTACCAACGAGCACTTTTTTACCGTTGATCCAGTATCGAATTCTGATTCCGACCACATTATAAAGTCTCTAGCAGTAAAAGACGTGCACAACAGGCATAAAACATACGGCAAAAATAATACGGCGCTTTAAGAAGACCAAGGCTTGCTCTAAACGCCATCCGAGTATGACAAGCCTCCAAGAAATATTGACCAGTTTTTGCAGAGATATGAGTTCAAGTTCCATTTTCAAGACCTTCAGTGGAGTCCGAAAGCGTGTGGAGAGCATATAATGGGCAAAAATAGCAACTCACTCGAAGACTAACTTGCTTAAAACCATTGGCCAACACATCCCTATGGAAACAATACATTAATCTAGATCCTAAAATTTTCTGTTAAATGATGCAAACATTGTCACGCATACGGTATATTGGCTTGATCCTCGATTAATTTATCCATGTTTTTACTTGGTTATTTTATGTTTTGCTTTTCTTTTATGTCAAAATTATTCTTTCGTTTTTTGCTATATTTTGTTTGGTCTCTTTCTTTCCGTTCATTTGATACAAAGAATGGACATTTATTTAGTTTGATAGTACTTTCTTACTTCCAAATGTTTGTGTGGACGTTTTTGTAGTTTTCTCGACGATTTATTGGCCATGTTACGGTTCCCCCCCACCCAGTGGCGGTGTTTAATGGTAGATTAATTGAACGGCGGTAGTGACAGGTCGAAACGTCATGCGAAAGAATCTCCTTCAATATCCTTCCCTTGCCCGAGACTAGGGCTAGGGCGAGTTAACTGCTCTGCTGACAAATTTCCACGTAAGCAATTTTACAACCGACGCACGCGTGTGGCGCGAGCCTTCGCACACACAAAATGAACCGTGAAAATACGGCACGTGCCGCTGCGGTTTTGGGCTCCCACACACTCATTCCCCGTTGGCGATGAAGCGTCCGCAATTTTACAGCTTGCCGCAATTGTCGACCTAATATACTCCGGGATAACGGGCTGACACCAGCCCGGTTGTGCGTGTTTTTTCACCAACCGACCTCCGCGCGCCAGGCAATGCTTTTGGAAGAAAAACACTGACACACACACGAACACCGAACAGTGGGTCGTCCTCTCGGGCGGCCACTCCGCATTAGCATCGGATTTGAGTCGAATTTTCCGGTGCAGGCCGGCTGCCGGCGTCGCCCACCGTAACGAGCCGCACGTGTCCACCGGAATTGTATCTATATTCGGAGTGGGTTCACTCATTCGTGCCGTTTTTCCTCTTTCCCTTGTTTTTTTATTTTTTTTTCGTGCGCCTGTTTCCCTGTTGAATGTAAATTTATCAAAATATAAATCAACTTCAGCCCGGACAGCTATTGATGACGAATGAAGCAATCAGCGGCCCATAATTAGGGCCTAAAAGTTAAGCTGATCTTTCGCCAGGAGGGGTTTTCTTCTCCGGTTTCCCGGACGAGGAAAACCATATTTGCCGGGTGCCATTGTCACCACGCGGGGTAATCGGTTCACAACTCCGGTTCACAATCGGTTTGATTGACACTGCGAGATTGACTGGAAGTCCCCCGTGACCTCGTTTTTTCCCGATGTGCAAATCGGGAAATGTGCTGCATTAATTGATAACGGCGGTATAAATCGCGTTTGGTGAGTAGGGAAATCTGGGGCAAGATGCACCGGATTGTATTAAGCTGAATCATGCAATTTAGAAAATATACTAAGCTTTTTAATACGTTCGTTAAAAACTTTCACACAAGAACAAAGTTTGTATGAAATGATGTGAAAATTTACTTCTATCGACGAATCCTAAAAAAAATCCTCGTGCTTCGGCTTAAATGGGACAAACAGGATCGGTGTAAATTTGAAGCAACACACGCAATTTCAATTTCAATTTTGTATCGGAAAAATTGTTTTATTAAGTTTCTTCCCTTCCTGTTCAAGAATCAAAGATACAGGAAAAATATACAAACAATACAAGTAGCGCAAGGTGAATAATTTTTATCGGGTTGTACTTTAGCACTTCAAATTAAACACTAGAACTACCGCAAAATGACTGGTGGTTGTTTCGCGAGCAATTTCAACGACCTGCTATATGTTTAATGTTTATTTACATTAAATTATGTTTTAGGAATCAAAAGGGATTATTTCCGCATTTAATTTTACCATTCATGACTGAATACTGTATTGAATCTATGAATGAATTTTGGAACGACAAGCAGCTTTTATTCGAGCACTTCACGTATGCATGAGAGCTAAGTATAAACTTAAAACAAATTAATATATTCGATTCGTAGGCATTGTTTATTTAATACCACTTCTTACAAAAGATAACGTGCTGTTAGAACCAAAAGAAGCTATTTTGAAGTTTGTCTTTAGTTTTTACTCTTTTTTATTGCGGTTTTTATTGATACAGTCAAAATCACTGGTCCCGGTAGTTCTAGTGTAAAGTGATGGATAGGAAAGAGTGATCTTATAAATCGTGTAGTAGTCCACCTTACGAGGCTCTTGATTTTGTTTTAATATTTTTGGCAGTAGAAGGGATATTGACAAATCAAACTATAGGCTTATATTTCTGGACTGGATTGTGAAAAATCAATGTTAATGGTGCATATTGCCCTACCTTACCCTACACAACGTTTCAACGGGAGAATTACACGAAGACAACATTGTTCCACTATCTTTTCCTCCCAGTCAAGGAACCAAATTCAAAAAACATACACTCAAACGCACACACACACACAAATACAAATGCAGTCAAATCGTTTCCTTCTAATGTAGCGAACCGTCCATCGACGTAAGTGGTGTCCTTTTTTTCCCCACTTTTATTTATCCTTTCGGAAAACCTTTCAGGGGTTTCTCCCGCAGCAAGTGGTTCAAAACACCACGTGCCTTTGTATGTGTGTTCGAATGTGGTGTTGGCGCAGTCCTCTCAGCCCACTTAATAATATCAACTCAGTGTAATCTATTTTATCTAATTATTTATTCATTTTAAATCGCTTTTCTTTTTTGTTTTGCGTCCTCACACTTAAAACACCAACCGACCCAGGGGCTAGGAAAAAGAAAGCAACACTCCAGTGCAAGGCGGAGGGTCTTAGGTCTTTCCTGCCTCTCCCTCGTTTCTTTACCCTTTTTCCCGGCCCCGTTGGAAAGACTCCGCACCTAGGAAAAACCCCATGCCCGGCAGGGTGTCCGCAGCCACATGACTGCAGTCTCATGTGTTCCATCCGGCCACCGGAAACGGAAAAATAGCACGACGGTACCAACCTACACATCCATCCTGTGCCCTTCGGGCATGCTTCGGAAAAGTGTCCTTCTTTTGGGTGGAAAACAGACGACAAAAAAAACCCTCCGCCCCGGGAAGAAGGTGCGGTGAAAATCGGCGTACCAGAGATTACAATCCCAAGTGCGGGAGAAACGGTTGCGAGGGCGGGAGGGGAATTAAAATTCTAAAATAAAAAATAATTCATACATAAGTAAGTAATGCATGGGAACGGTATCATGTGCAATGGGCTTTAAAATGGAAATCGAATAAACATACATTCTCACATTAGCGGCAGCAAGACACTTTGCACGCCCGGGAAAACGGGCACCGGCGCACCGACCTGGGAAAGGAAAAACCGCACGTACTCGACAATCGTGATCGAGAGGGTGGGAGAGGGAGGGAGAGAGAGAGAAAGAAAACTGGAGAGCGAAAAAACCAACATTTTCGGCCGGAAAAACGGAAGACGGGACGTTCGTTCTGCGTTCTGAAGGCAGATGAAAACAGAAGAAAAACGTTTTCCTGACGACAGGAACCCGTATTCCACCTCCGATTACATACACTCCAACTCTCTCTCTCTTTCTCTCCCATACATACTTACACACACACACACACAAAGTAGTAGGAGGAAAAGGATCTCGATCTCGATAAGTTTGTTATTGTTCACAGCAAAAGAATAAATGGAACGGATCAGTTGGTTACTGTCGCCTTCGACGCAATCCGAGTCGTTCCATTTTCCCAATCTTCCATCCCCCACCCTCCCTACCCCCTCCTCACCCCGAATGGAGTGCTTCCGATTCGCATATCCGTTAAGTGCGTTGCGGTCATGAAATCAACGTGATTTTTCCCCCCCGGTTTCCCAAAAGCGGCCGGGTTTTTCTTGGTCGATACCTTCCATCCAAACTGCCGCAACTGCCGAAGCAGCAGCTGTACAGGAGCAGCAGCAACCGAACCGACCTAATAAACATATTTTATGCAACAACCTCCCACCGTCCCAGCGTTTCGGAAGTTGGAAATATCCGTGTGCGAAATGTGCTTCCAGGAAGTATCGATAGAGCGAAAACAAAGCGGAGGAAAAAAAACAAGCAGACGTAAGTCATCGGACAAAGGAAAATAACCACAAGCTTTGCTCAAACCTGATGATAGGGGGGAACAGCAGATTGCAAATCATAACGGAGTATCAAACCGTTTCTGTGATTCTTTTTAACTAGATTATCGATATTGGCAACAGTATTTTGAGAGCAGCACGAGAAGTGTTGAAATAGAGATTGAATTGTTTATTAAGGTGCAGGATTATTTAGGAATGGATAATGTTAAATGCAGTTATTAAGAGAAAATTCTTACACTTACTTATAGAAGTGAAACTTAAGCGTTCATACCCTCGTTAGATTCTAAATAGTATTGGCTTTTTCTGCCTTTTTAACAATTTATTTAGCAACTATTTGCTATCTATATGCTAATTAGTACGTAGATTAGTTCTTTGCTTACGTCTCTATCACTTTCAAATGTTATTTTTAATTTATAGTGAAGTTTTTAATATTTTACAGATCATTCGTCATCGCTTTATCATGGCTCTACTGTACTATGGAACTCCTTACATCCGGTGTTGGGCGCTCCTTCGAGCTCTCTAACTAGAAAACTAATGTTTTATTAGCCATAATTTGCTGCTTAGGGCCGTTTGCTGCTTTTTTGGCCTCTTTTTCTATAGTACAATCCATCTGGTCTTGCGTTTTGCTGTAAACTGAGTAAAACTAGCACTTTCTGCTGTTTATATACTTCTTTCTAAGCACTTCGATTTGGAAGACAATTTACATTGAGGAAAGCTATCTAAGATTCCAACACCAATCTTATGGTGTTTAGGGAGATGAACCGTACTCTTTGTACTGATATTTTATTCTGTACTGTAACTTATTTATGTAGACGCCAACATTTATAATCGCCGTAGGGTTAGGAAAACATATAATAAGAGAAGTAGTTGAATAAATAATAAGTACACTTGTAAGTAAGAGAACATTTTGTCTCTCGCTGTTTGGATCATTATCTTCTGCTAAGTAGTTCTCTTCTTGCTTAAATGTGTACAGCAACTCGCTAAGTCTCAAGTTTTACAAATTAAATCCTTGTATTGACTATTTTGGCAATCGAATCCCAGTATTGAATAAGACTCTCCTGGGCGATTTGTAACCCATTTTGTGTGTCTTAAAACCACAAGAGTGGTGTTTTTCAGTCCATCTCTAATTCCTAGAAATTGTTATTGTTTCCGTCACTACAAGTAACTCATTTCGGCAGCGTTAAGAAACAGGATTGTTCATCACTGTAACGCTTTGCATTAGTGTGTTTGCGTTTCGTGTGAAACCTAAAAACGGATAACACTTTGGGTATTTGCCCATTATCTGAAATGTCCTACAAAATCGGAACAAGGAAACGTTTCGCATCTCTATACCAAACATGAATTGGGTAACAAACATTTGATACCATTGTGTTCTGGTGTCGAAAACATTCTAATGCCTTGCAAAGCAATGGTCGAAAAAAGCAATTCCCGCCCGGCGAATTCCGGTTCAATCAACTGGATAGATGATTGCGGCTGTTGCTTCAACCAGGGAACCAGGGAGGAAATAGGAGTTGCCACAAAACATCAACATCAAATATTCAACACAGCACCATCGCTAGCAAGAGGGCGAAAAAGAATCACACGCTGGGCAGTACGAGTACGAAATAACGACACCGCGCGAAATATTCATCTTAGGAGGAAGCAAGTCTCGGAATTGGCCCCACCTTGGACCAGCTTGTAGCTCTAGCGTACGCGCCATTAATTTGCTGCACTAGGTTGGAAGTATGTACCAGAAGCGTTTGGTCAGCCAGAGGCTCGTGCATCGTGCTTGCATTGCCACCAATAAACATGCATATAAATTTGGTTCTAGATACTTGTACTCGCGCGCGTTGGATCAGAGGCACACTTTTTTCTTTATCTTCCACCATTGAATCTAGCGTTATGGCCGTGGAAAACATTTGGGGTCGTAAACGAAATTGACACGACCCGCCAAATGGGCTCGATGTCACCTGGTTGCGGAATAGACAGAATTACTTATACCGTACCCTCTGTGAGGACAAGGAAGAGATGTAGGATGCCCAATTTAGAAAGATACTTAATGAAAACAAAGGCCAGCGTCAACTGAACCCCGTGTTGCACTTTCTCGGGAACGATGAAATGCTATACAACCCCAGCTAAGATTAACTCACATTAAGGGGATTGCAGTTAGTTTGGATGACGTTGCTTGACAACGTTGGATATTACTTTACACCGCGATACCTAGCTTCATATGTCCACTGCATTTCCGATCCTTGGCATGTCACCGATATCTATAGGCGGCGTTGCAAGAACCTAACAGTATCAGTCCAGTGCAGTTCCAACCTAGTCCAATGTTTATCCCAAGCAAGAACTCAATATCTGTTCAATTTAGAAAATCTTTCTTCTGGCACCTGGCAGACCCTGTTTGGGACACGTCAAAGAAACTAAACTACCGCAGAACACCCATATTTGCATCATTTCGCACCAAACAAATATCTCCTGGTCCTTAATTCAATTTGGGAAGCTATGTAAATTCAGCAGAGTGAAAAGTGGGAGTTTTGAATAGCGGAACTGTCGAAAGGGTGCACGAGGACTCGACTGGACACACGTTTACATACCGGACCAGAGAAGTGCACCGACACACGACCAACGAGTTGAACGAGTTGAATCCCGGAGCGCCCGCAAACAAACCACATTTGACACACGGCGCAAGCAAGAACGGAAAGAATAGGACGATTTTATTTGCGCGCTGAAGAGCAGATTTGTTGACTTTGCCGGCGAATACAATTTTATTTACCTTTTTTCTCGCCCGCGCAGTTCTCCTTTTTGTTCGTCTCGGCTAGTTCCTCTGCGGCGGGAACTACTTGTTCCTGCGGGTTCGATGGGCTCTTTCTCTGATGGGGTGTGGGCTGCGAGTTCCCGGTCGTAAAACGGCAATCAATCACCCGAAAGATTGATTCGATTCGATTATTTGAAAATAATTTATTTTGCCACCGTTCGGGAGCCGACACATCCGCACCGCACAGTCCTTATTATAACAACATCTTCGCCCGCTGGACGGTGGCTCTACGGACTTTTTCGCCAGCCTGGCTCGCTGTTTGATTTACGTACACGTCCAATCAAGTCCGCATCACCGTACCTTGTTTGCACAAGCCACCGCCACTCGATGATGATCCCTGGCACGCAAAGAAAAGTGATATCATTTTTTCGCCATTTTCACATGTGGCACACATCGATTTACACTAAAGAGGCATCGAGCTGGAAGAACCCCCAGAATGTCGTTCAACTGCTGTCGCTACTGCAACTGGCCGTTAAGTATAGTTTAAAGAGCTGCAAAAGAAACACCTGACTCCAGGCGCTACCATCTGCGGGTGAGGAATCTCCCAGGAGGACAAGGTCCGAGCGGCGAATCAATTTGACGATCCATCCGATGGGTGTTTGCTCGTTACCGTGGCAGGAGTCGCACGGTACCAGCAGCCGAACAAGGTCCCCTGATGGCACATCACCGATACAGGGCGTGACGAAAGCATTCCGGCAGCGATTCGAATTCCTAGCGTGAACCATCACAAATGGCGCTCGTGCGTGAAGTTGCTGTCCCTAATGAAGGGAAAAGCATGGTTGGGTGTTGTTGTTTTTTTAAAACAACGACCCTCTTTGTCGACTCCGAGCTACCGAGACTGCAGCAGTTTGCGCGGAGCGG
>KE525003.1:880669-904754 GCA_000441895.2 Anopheles sinensis
AAATTAATTTTTTTAAGGTGGTTTCATGTATAAGCTTGATAGCGCACATTCTTTTTTTTACTTACTAAAAAAAATTTTACGGACGAAAAAATGCTACTTTTTCAGTTTTTGACATTTGCGAAATCCCGTTCTTTTTTACTATGCACCGAGCTGGCGGAGAAAGGGTGAGGTGGATCAAAAAACGAAAAACGTCAAAAAGGTAGTAAACATATAGGCTAAAACACAGCCGTTTACGGAATTAAAAAGTCTTGAAAACTGACGAAGTTACAGCATTTCGAAAAACATGGGTCAAAATGACCCATAAAAAGACATTCTTGGGATAGTCGAGTTGGTTCTCGGAATTGGTCGAACAAAAAAATCTGAAATCATTTTTCTTAGATGCTACTTTGGATTATAAGACAAGCCTTTTTTTTTTTTGAAAAAATATTCAGCCGTTTTTGAGATATTAAATGTTAAAATCGCGTTTGGGTCAAAATGACCCCAATTTGGATTCTAGTGTTAAAAAACATTTTTCAACTCTTTTTTGAAGTTTTGCTCCACTCTTTCGAGCATATAAAGGGGAATGATATCGATGGCGATGTGGATGTTGGCTTTCAGCTGCCTGAGACGTTCGCGGGTTATTTTTGTAGGCGATAGGCTTTAGATATCCTCATAAAAAAATAGTCACAGAGAGCAAAAACGGAGGCGCCGGCAAGAATCGAGTACAGAAGATACGTTGTGAAGCTACCACTAAAGGCTTCTTCGAAAGTAGTAGACCTCGATGGCGTACGCACGCTGTTATTTTGTCCAAAGCATGATGACAACTAATTGGTGTGATACAAATTTTTGAAAGCCCGTCTTTCGATTGAGACTATTTTAATCTCTATCTGAAAACGTTTCGCAGATTGGCGTTTGTTTTATATCATCAAGTGCCAATTCAATGTTCATCACATACGGAACTTCTTCTACCGAATAAAACTTGTCTGAGTTCATCGTCTTCTTCAACTAAAGAAGAACCAAATCAAAAACCAAATAAGTTCGCGGCGAGCGGCGAGCGTGGCTTGTACGAAGGTTCAAAGTGGTGACTGTAGATGCGACAAACTTATTGTTGGAGCCCAATAAAATGCCGAAAAAAAATTGTGCCCAATGTCGGTAACCTAAAATAAGAACACAATCCCATTACGGAAGCATTGGGAGTGAAGAAAAAAAGAGATAATTGGCAGAAATCGTTTCGGACTGTTTTCTTGTTTAAATGTGCGTTTGTATGTTGCAGATCCGCGGAACATCCCGAATCGGCTCGAATCGTCCTCGAAGTGTACGAGACGTAGTGTGTGTCTGTGTGGTTGTGAGTGTCCTTTTTTTATTTATATTTTCCGAGCGCTTCGGTGGAAAATGCCCACGGCGGGCATTTCCATTCCCACATCCATTTGAGAACCATCAGCCCTTGACGCAACCGTCCCACCCCCTTCCCGCCCTCCCCTTGTCCTAAGCGGTGAGGCAGGGACGGCGGGGCAGGGAGGGACAGTAGTAGCGAGGAATAAAAAAGTTAAGTCGTCCGGAAAATTAATCTCACACCATTTCTCTCGAGGGCTTTTTTTATATTTCCCAGCCCCCCTCCCTTATACACTTCCCTAGCTCTTGTCCTTTTTTTCTATCTTAAAACGAAATCACAATCAAATTGCTGCAGATTGTCATCCTTCACACATTCACACACACACGCGTGTACACGACGACGGGTGCGGGGGAAAAAGAGGAGGATCGGAAGAGCTCGCTCCTTACAAATCCAATTTGTTATTATACTTTCGCCTTGGTGGCCCGGAAAAGTCCTTCGCTCTGACCCGCCGCACGAAGGGGGTCGAGGAAGAATGGTGGAGGTGGGGAAAGACTAAAAGGTGGCCCTATTATGCTTTGCACGCTTTCCAGCAGGCACATCATTGCTCGGCTGACCTCCCGGTGTGTGTGAGTAAAATCTCACTCTTTTGCCTGCCTTCTCCCTTCCTTTCTCGGCTTTTCGGATCTGCTTGGGAGAAAGGAGAGACCGAAGGCGAGACGGAGGGAAACGTCCTGGACGCATCTACACACTTTAGGACGGATGTAAATTCCAATTCAACTCACACCCACCCTTGCATTCCGTTTCTTAGTCACGCTGGGTTTCAGTTCGCTCGTCTTCTGCTGGAAAATCCCAACGCCCGATTTCCCACTGCCAGAGCAAACGCACGGGAGGGCAGCCATATTTATACGCCACAGTGTTTCTTCACTCGCTTATCCAACCAATTCGGTTCCAAATGGGCGCATGGAAGATAATCGAAAGCATTATCGTTTTATTGCGCTACCGTTACCGTAAGGGAAGGTGAGGCATTATGCACCGCTTTGAGCGAAAAACGTTTTTTTCCGCACATTCCATCCAACGAAATGCATTCCCAAGGTTTCCCAGTTCGGTTATCTAATCCCACCTATTTGCTAGATAACATCAGAACTGTCAACTTTGATGCAATGAATTTTTCGATTATTGTATTATATGTCCAAAATAAAACTTCATTTGTGAGCTAAAACCTTTAACCGAACTATTTTGAACAGATCCTAATTTAAAATGTTATACAAGCTTAAGTTTTAAGGCTTCAGGCTTTATAAGTATTCGTTTAATAACATACTTGTATACTTCGTTAAACTGCGGTTGGATTGCAAAATCTCATTCAACCCTCTGTTCGATAGCATAAAATATGGTGACGAAAGTTTACATTATTTCAAACACAATTTGTGGTCTCTCGTTTTCTATGAAATATTTTTACTTGAAGCTATAAAATTCACACGGAATTCAAGAAACGCCTTAAAGTATTTAACAACTTCGTATAAATTGAAATTGTATGACATTCCGGCGTATCTTACCTCACCAGCGCTTCTAGCCCCACGTTCCCCTATTACCGATTGAACCTACGAACGAGGATAACAAACCAAAAATATACCCATGGAGGGATACGTCAAGGACTGCCAGTTATAGAGTCGTTAGCGGAAGTAAGGGGGGTGCCCATGGCGCAGCGGTAGCGCAAGAAAACATCACGCCATAGGTGTGGGATCGAATCCCGAGTCTGGCACCCCCCGGTATTACGAACGGCTGACCACCGATCTAATAATATACCGTCTATCGGTCACAGTAACTCTCTTCGGAGAGAGGCCTTGTCCCACTTGGGGATGTTGAGCCACATAAGAAGAAGAGAAGCGGAAGTAAGAGAACAACAACCGAAGAAGTACGAAACAACCATACTTTGGAAGCAAAGTATCATTTGGACCAATCTCTAAAGACTCTGTAGATTTTGTGAAACATTGTGATTTTGTTAAACATTGAAGAGACAAGTCGTTAATTTTTCTGAAGCAAAACTTTTATTTCCTTGTAAGTAAATTTATACTGTGCGCATTGCAATAACTCGAGCGTACGCCACGCACCTGGTGTGCCTTCCAGAAGCCCAACCAAGCTTACTCCTCCGGGAGAAGGGAAACCGGGAGTTCACGAAGCACACCAGAAACGTACCGGCGCCAACTGGAGTCACCGTTGCAACGTCGTTTCCGTTCCGGCAGACGAAACACAAGCGTACTTAACGTGGTGCAAACGGAGGAAATACTGCAAAACTGTTCAGGCGGTTCTCAGGACTTAAGCCAGCGGCGCGAGTTTACATCCTAGCGTTATAATATGTGTATAAGTATAATATGTCTAATAATACCGATTCCCGAAGGATTGGGTTGAATGCCTGACCAGGTTACGATCACATCCGGCTGTTACTTTGAGGGTTTCGCCCCCCGGCGAAAACGAGCAGGAGAGTGCCGGTACCGAACGTAACATTTAGAAAAACACAAACACAAACAGACGAATGCACGAAGAAGAGCTGTTAAAATACACTGTTTCCGGTTTGAATGCGCTCACTAAAGCAAAAATCGGACTATCGCCAATCGGCAGCTAGGCGACCGAAACGTACTAAGAAGAGAAGTTACTCCAACTAGAGCACCAAAGCAATTGGCTAGTCTCTCATTCATCTAGTGCGTGTTTATATGTTTATATGTATATATAAATGTTTTACTACTTAAACTAGGTGCACCCGCGTTTTTTTCTTCTGCTTCTCATTGCATTGGCATTCTTCTACAAAACCAAGCGCTACTGTAACTTCCTACGGCGTTGCTACAAACTACATTCGATGTAGTGATTTTCTATTGCTGTCGGTGTTGCGCGCCAAATGGAATGTTGTACTGGGGAAGAGAAGGGGGGAGGGTGAAGCATACGGGATTCGATTTTTCCGCCCAGCTGTTCCATCATCGCACGTTGTTGGAACGATTGTGATGTTTTCTGCGCGAGCTTCGCTACGTGTAAGCCTTGTGAGATTGTTTGTTCATACAATATAAGTTACGTCGCTATACATAATTGACTTTGGTTGTTTTTTTCTTTTCTTTTTGTTTCATTTTCCTTCTGCCGATCTGAGCCAGTTCGTTCGCCGGTTTTATGCCAGTTGCACACACTGGTTCTACCTATCCGCTAAATGTTCACGCCTGGGTTGATGTGTGCCTTTTTTTTCTCTATGAAACAATCTTTTTTTTGCAACAATCGAACGATTTGATTAAACATATGTAACAATACTTTATCCGACTCGCCGGGGCTACCGGGTTAATGCGTTATCATCTGCAAACCAATATCCGTAAGCGATTTTTTATTATATTTTGGTTAAGTGAATCGCGTGTCCCTGTAAAACGTAGTACTAGTTAAACCTGCTTTTAGTTAAGCCGACTTTTTTCTTCAATACAATACAATACGATATAACAATAACAAAACGACGAAAAGAAAATACAAGGGCTTAAAATACGCGCAAAGACGAAGCGTCCACGGCAAGCGGTATGTTGACGTTGGCGACCAGAGACTGTTACTGCTTCTCGTCTCGTTAAATTAATTTACGTTATATTGGCAGAGGCTTTGGTATGTTGTCCGAACGGGGTCGTTGGCCAGATAAACGTCCCCCATTAGCAACATTAATCTATTAGATGAGCCTTTTTTTCCAGCGAATTCGACGACGATGTAAAGCAAATCTAATTGATAAATGCTGCTCGGATGTGTAACACTACGTGAGGGTTGAGATTGAGTGCTGCTGTCAATCGGTAATGGGGGAACGTGTGGAGAGGGAATCAAAGGGCAACAGCTAGGGGAATACGGGACCATCCTACAGTGCGATCAGCTTTGTGCGGCAGTTGGACCTTTCCCACTTCTCTTCCAGCTGCTTGATCTCGTCGAAGGTGCTGCTTGCGCTCCGCACCGGAACGACCGGGCTCTGGAAAAGAACGTTTGCAACCGTTAGGCATGTGTGACAGAACCTCCTTTTGGGGGGGTGCTTACCTTGACGGTGATTTTGCGCGGATCCAGGTTCGCACCGAGCGTCTGCAGACCCTTGCCGATGTTCGACAGCGGGCTGGTAAGCTTCTTGAGCTGGCGCAGCGTATCGCCTCCACTTTGGCCGGCGCCGGCGCTTTGGGCACCCGCCGGGGCTTGCAGGTTGAGGCTCATGTTGCGCACCTGCTGCCTGCCCGCTGCGCCACCGTCGATGAAGATCTCCGGCGTGGGGCTGCTGACCCGTATCGGCGAGGCGCACTCCAGCATGCCGACCGGCATGTTGATGTTGTCGGTTACGGACGAGATCGACATGGTCGAGACGTCCGACGACATCTTGGCGATGCTGTCCCGCTCCTCCAGCACGTTCGTGCCACCGGTCCCACCGTCGTCCGCGTCGTTGTTCGTGCCGCCCATCACGATGCCGACCGACGGCAGGAACACGTTCTCGTTGTACAGCGGGTTCTGCTCGACCAGATCGAGCTCCGGCTCGTAGATGCTCGTACCGTCGGCTTCCTCCGAGTCGGAGCAGGACCGCTCGGACCGACTATGCCCGCCGGTGTAGGCGGACTCCGGTCGCAGTAGTAGCGCACCCCCGCTGGTAGATGTTCCGGCCACTCCATCCGACCCGGATGCAGACGCTGCCCGACCGTCCCGCTTGCTGCTGGCATTCGGCGCGTCCTCGTCGCCCTTCTTACCGCCCCGACCGGTACCACCACGGCCGATCTTGGTCGCGTTCAGCGTCTGGCCAATCTTGCTGAACTGGCCCGCCATGTTGCTGAACGCCTTCGAGCCCATCTGCACCAGCTGCGACTCGGAGAGGTTGCGCGGGATGCCGGCCGGCACCGAGAGCAGCGTGCGGCTCTTGCGCCGCTGCAGACTTCCCCCGCACTGGAAGTGCACGTCCAGCCGGCCACGGTTCTGCAGCGCGATGCGGAACAGGTCGACGATCGCGGTCAGCGACTCGGTGATCTCCTCCGTCTTGCGGATCACCACCGCCACGTTGTTGAAGAAGCGAATGTTGGGTGAGCGGAACATGTGGAAGTACCCGTCCACGCCGTCCACGGCGTAGTTCAGCCGGATGCAGAGGTGGGCCGGGGCCGGCCCCTGGAACATCTTGCTGTGCTGGAACAGCCCGAGCTCGATCAGCGTGATGCTGTCCAGCGGCACGTTCTCGAAGCGCACGATCTTGTCCAGGTGCGAATCGTACTCGGCGACGATGTAGCAGTCGTCGGTCAGTATCAGTATGGTGTCCACTTCCGTTTCGCTCGGATCACCGGTGCTAAAGGGAGTTTTAGTTCAGTTCAGTTTATTTCATTTAAGTAATCGAACTAAAGTCTACCACTGGAGTATCCGTAACTCGAATATTTTAAAATATTTGTTTAACCGACACATTAACGACAAGAACATAAAATAAACAGAAAAGCACATAATAAAATAAAACTGATCAAGAAACGAAAATAACTGACCATTCAAAGCGATTAGCTATTATTGAGCAATGAAAGGTTGAAGAAAACACCACTTTGTTTGCTATTTAATTCTACATGTGCGAATGAGAATGCTATAGGTATGCCGATGTTGGAAACAAAAATGCGTTCATGACTGTTATGTAAAAAAAAACTAAGCATTTGATACTTTTACTTGTTATCATTTTAAATAAAACACCAACATGCTTTAAACAAACGAATACAACAAATGAATTAAAAAATTAACTGCAAACAGTTTTGTAACTGAGTAGACATGTTTTTATTGTAAGCACAAAGCTAATCTGAGAAATCACTGTTCCATAATATACAATTGTGAACACGAACACAATTGTGACGCCATACTTGGTTGTTTAGCGGTGTATTTATTGATTTTTCAGCAATATTTAATATAGCAAATAAGTATCCGATAAGACGTCTCGAGCGAAACGTGATTCATGTATACATGCTTCGGTGGCTTTCTGTTTAATACGTATTTAAAAATTTGCTAGCTTTCGTACGTAGAATCTGACTTCTATCACACAGATGAATTCTATCTTGAGGACCCTGGACGACTCTCCAGAGCGTAAATACTATTCCTATGCTAACCTCCGCTCCAGATTATGTCGTAGTATCTTTGGTACTTCTCCAGATTCTACTCTACATCTACGCTGCATTCTTCTAGTTTCCAATCGTAAGGCACTATCTGTTATTGATTATTTAAACTTCTCTTTCTCGGTTAAAAATACAATGTAACCTGTAGGACACTACAATGCAGCCTATATATAGATATTTGGTTCTTTGGGTTATCGTAATACGTTGCCTTTTTCGTTTGCAAAACGTTCTGTACGAGCCGTAAGCTATTTTGCCGTCTGCATATCACATCCTGCCGAATGAATCGCACAAGTAAAATGTGCAAGGTTGTTTTTTATGCTGAGTTAGGAGTTATGCAACCCTTTAACTTTAAATTCGATATACTTTTCCAGTAGTTTCGGAAAGCGAGTATCGTGTGGAGTTAATCCAATTGGAATGATTCGTATTACAGTAAAATGCTCTGGAAGACGTCGCTCACTCCAGTTGATTGCCATTGATCATAGCATTACAAGTTTCTTTTAGGCTAATCATCAAAGAAATAGCCATCCAGTGGCGTTTCAGAAATGTTTCACTTTAGTGTGTTTCAATCTTCGATCTATCATTAACTTGAGCTTGAGCTTGAACTTGCGCTGTCCTCTGCGTGTTGGTTAATATCGCCTATGTTACTTTCCAGTTGTTCATCTAGATATACTCTATGCGATAGATGTAAAATTAAAGTAAAAAGGAAACAAATAAACAAAAGCGTGAATTGTTAAACATAGTTTTAACTAGCTACATAATGCGAAAAACAAATCTCCCACCCTAAAAAAATGGTATGATGCGAATGAAATTGCCATTTCCAGCATGATAATGTAAAGGCGCGTGGACGAAAACAAATGTTTCAGCACGACACTTACCCGGGATCGGCGTCGATTAGGCCCCACGCACCGACCGGAAGCTGGGTCGTGCCGAGCAGCAGCCGCCGGCAGTCCTCCACCAGCAGCCGGGCATGTTCCGCTCCCTCCAGTGCGTCCGTTTCGTCGGTCGCCGACGTCTGACTGCCACCGAGTGCCGACACCGATTCGGGCGAAACGTTGTTACCGAGCATCATGTCGATCGTCGCCTGACGGTAGGTGTCCTTAAACCGGGCCAGATAGTAACTACAAAAGGGATAAATAAAATCATAACTACATGAAACACGACGCAAGCAGAGGGCCTAACTGCGATCTACCAGCACCAGGTAGAAAGAGTGCCAATTGATCCATAAAAGTGCCATATTGAAATGACGAATAGCACAATCACGAGAAGCGTGAATATCAATTAATTTTACGCAGGTAAGTAACACACAAACAATGCTTAGGAAATCAATGCCATCAGTAAATGTATAATATAAGAACAAAACATTCCCAAGTTTTCTAAATTGAAAACGTATGGTTTCATTACGAAAACGTCAAACTTCCATAGATCCTGTTGAGTATCGCATGCCTTTCAAGATGTTAGACAGATAGAGGAGTGTAACCGCACCTGGCATTGTCGAACAGTTGCTCGAGCAAAACGTGCTCGGCCCTCATCTGCCCATAGTTGTAGTACGCAAGCGGTACCGGGCCAGACGGCACGAGTGCCGTACTGGCGATGCCGGCCAGCGCGGCCGGAACGTCATCGACGGCCAACTGTTCTACCCCCCGCAACTGGCCCTGCAGCAAATCAATGCAACTCTGCCGAAACGTATCGGTAAAGTGCTGTATGAAGTAGCTGTCGCCATGGCCGAGGCAGGCAAGGGTATGGGCAAACGGATTTGGGCGAGGGGGGGGGGGAGTATTTCAAAACAGGATGTCGTTATCCACCAGCGATGTCCATCATCAAGACATAAGGAGAAAAATAAAAGAGAGAAGAAAATACGAGCGATTACGAACAGTCGCGCAGCATTTTCCGACCATCAAACAATGTTCAACAACAACGGAAGAAAGTAAAAAAACTCAACTGTGCTAACTGTTTACACGCGCTTATAATGAATCCATCGACTGATAGAATCGATGATGCAAAGAAGAAAACATCAGATACCATTCCGCTTAGAACAAAATACCTATCGTGCGCATATTTTCAGCCACATCACGTTTAAATCAACACTATCGAACGAAAATTACTGTGTGAATGGTAATTAGCTCTTGGTGCACTTACCGGTTTGCCGAGTTCATACCGTCTTTCATAATGCCGGAGATTTTCCGCTCTCCAGTGCGCGTGTAGTCGCCCTAGTAAGGAAAGGAATCGCTATCAGTTTGGCTTTTGGGGGATTACAAATGGGCCGCTTACCTTTAGGGCATTGGTGCCCGCGTACTGTCGGCTGATCACATCGCCATTGTTCGCCCACAGTACCATAAACGGAGCCTTCAGCTGATCCGGCAGCTGCGAGTACGGCATGGCCAGACCGAGCTTCACCAGCTGCGACTCCAGCACCGCCTTCCCGATCGCCGTCTGCACCACGTTGGTGCGATCGAGACAGTCCATGCAGTTCACCCGGAACACGCCCTTCTGGTTGCAGATCGGACCGTTGTTGTCGCGCCAGTGAAAGCCCATCGCACCGGCTTCCGGGGCGAGCGACTCGATCAGGGAGGATACGTTCTCAAAGCGCATCCCGCGGCTACGACATGGAGGGAGGTAAAATATGTAACATATGGTAACAGTGTTTCCTCCTCTATTTGCTTACCAATACTCGTGGAAATCGAATGTTACGTATATCAGCTTATCGGAATTATACTTCAGCACATGGTTGGCGTACGCATCGCCAATGACCTTCTCCTTGCCGCTCTGCTCCACCAGATTGATGATGCAGATCGATTGGTAGATGCTCAGCTCACCGTCGAAGTGGCGCTCGAAGGCGAGCTGCGTCTCCGTCTCGTCCCGATCGAGCCTCGGCGGTGGTCGGTACTTGTACCCCGGCTGGCTCCAGTAGACCGGCACCGAGCCGCGCACCTGCGTGAACGAGATCTGGTGCTGCCGCAGCGACAGTACCTGCTCCGTTTCGACGTAGTTGGCACAGTTGCCGTGCTCGTCCACGCCCCGGCGCTTGTAGCGCGTGCCGGCCCGATTCCGGGACCGGCGCGACACGAGCGCCAGCGTGAAACACTCATTCCCGATGACGCACTGCTCCACCTGCACGAACCCCTGTATGATGGGTAGCACCCAGTTCGGCTGCTCGTCCGGCGCCACCCGCAGCAGATCGGTCAGCATGGTCCGGTTCCAGTAGAACCGATCGTCCGGGGGTGCACCGCGCCGCTGCAAGTTGTTGGTAATATCACAGTTGTGGCTGTAGTAGAAGCTGTCCATGTCGTCGAATATTTTGTGCAGCTCGTCGATGACGCGCTTCTCGATGCGCACCGGGTCCTTCACCACCATGCTCACGGTCGACTTCACCTGGCTGGTCGCGATAGCGGCCGCCTTCTCCGTCGTGTTGCGTATCGAGCTGCCCGCACTCTTCACCGCGCCCCACGTCTTGTTCACCAGCGCCGAGCTCTCGAACAGGCGGCTTTTGGGCGACGGGTGGCCGGCGTCGCCGGTGGCACCACCACCACCAACCGGGGCCACCTTAACGGCATGGTTCGTGTTGTGCTTGCTGCAGCTCACCAGTGAAACATCCGCCCCCTCCGGCCCTAGCACGGCGATACTTTTGATCTTGTACACCAGATGCGGTGCGTACAGGACGCCGACCGGAACCACTTCCTTTATCACGATGAGATGCGGCTCGAGGACGCCCTGCAGTGCGATGGTACCCACGATGCCATGCGTCACCCCAATGCACTCGATGTCGTCCACCGAGGACAGGTCCCACCCTGCGAAACAAAGAAAATATGGTACGTTTAGGCTCTTGCACACCGAACACCTATCCCAACACAGGGCTGGTCAGAGAAAGTGTGTTTCCCAATATTTACCGCACTTGACTTGAAATTCCGATGTGTATCGGTTCCACCAGAGGCTGCGTTCTTTTTTCAAAAAAATGTAATGTGACTCCGTTTGAAACACCTCCATGGCCATTGTTTTCGAAGTTTTCCGGACACACTCGAACAGGATGTTTTCAAATAAATATCACTTTCCCACTGCGGAAACGCACACCCAGCGAAAAATGGTAGTCAAGGTAACAACATTTAGAATTCCTCGGCTGATGATTCATGCACGTTGTTCCATGCGAAACAATATTGATTAGAGCGGAAAGTTAAACGACAACCAGCAGTCTGGCGCAGTGGAATAACATTGGAGAGACGCATAACAACCGCACCAACTTTTCTTCGACCGTTTTCCTTTGTGTAACCGAACAACCGAAATCAAATACCAACTTTTCAATGTGTAATACTGTTATTTCTTAACAAATTCCATCGATACTTCGACCCATTTTGAAAAGGATAGAGACGAGGCTCACGGAGGAAAATTATAAATGCTGAATCCACACAAAAAACACTGTCAATAAAAGCTGCTGTAAATGTCATCGGGTGCTGTTGAGCTGTTGTTTTCATTGGCAATCGAGCATTTCGTGCTGTACGGTGTTGTCGTTCACATATTCCCTTGATTCACCCAGCTGGATAGATTACTTTTCTGGAGTATTTTACCCAATTTCATACGCCAAAATAATGTATATTCAAAACTGTCACACCCGGTGAATTGATACTACTAAAGAAACCCGTACATTTACTTGTAATTCGTAATACCACGGCAACTTTAACTGCCATTCGGGTACATCGAGGTACGATTTCGAATTGACAGCATCGAGGGTCGAGCAGTCGAGCAGGTCGCAGTTGTCAAAAATTAAATTGCCCGCAAACGTCAATTGACCTGTCCACCATCTTTCGGCCATTGAAAGGAGGAGAAGCAACTTGTCCATCGTGCTGAGTGAATCTGGTGCAGGTAAGCGAGTGTTCCGGCCAGAAGCATTACATAATAGTAAATTCTGCCGATTTATTTCTGCTCGTGTTCTTGCGCGCGTGGTAAAATGACGATTCGTCTCTTCCGTGCTCTCCTTCTTAGAACGCAAATCAACACAGCAGCAAAATGTCGGATCCAGTTGCCCGCCCGATGAAATTCCCGTACACCTTTTCGGCGAAGCTGGCACAGTTTCCGATCCAGCATTACTTCAAGAACCAGTGGATCTGGCGCTACTACTTCATCGCGTTCGGAGTGTCCATTCCGCTGTTCTACAAGATCCATAAGCTGGGTAAGTACTCACCGAATATCTCGTTCGCTTAAGACCCACTGGGAATGTTTTGCTTACAATCGGTACGTGTGCTTGTTTTTTTACAGCCAACTCGCCCGCAAACCAGGCCAAATGGGCCGAGTCGAAGAGGAAGGAACACGAAGAGCACCATTGAGCGGATGAAAACCAACATTCAGCCATCTAGCAACTAGTTCAACAGTTTCCTCGTCGGCTAGTAATGTCCTATCTGCTATCAATGTGTTTGATGTTTGATTCCTAGAACCGGCCATCGGATGCATCAGGATGCGCTTCGAGTTAAAATTTCCCAACTTTGAGATTGGACAGTAATAAAATCTTGTGAAACTAATGTTGCTCGGATCCTCACTGTTTTATTTATTGTGCCCTCTGCTATTGCTTACGAAAGATCAAGATAAGATCAAACTTCGCCGCTGATTTATTGATTGTGTTCCTCCTGCATAATTTTTGATCCACAATCAACTGCTGGAAGAGAAAGGATGAACCATTAACAACTCCAAGATCGTATGCGAGGATATGATTGAATAAAAAACATCCAATGAATTAAAGTACAAAAAGATATTTATTTATATTTAAGTTTTACATTTTCAAATCGGAGACAAACAAAGAGGAAATACTTAAACGCTTTACCACGGCATGAAGATTTCTGTAACTAACACAGTTTCTGTTGGAGGCCACCCAAACCCAAATGATGCGTTCATTTGAGGACAATTTTCCCCATTCGCACTGCGCGCTTCTTACTACCTGAGCAAAGCTATTTACAGTTAAACCTTGATAAAATAGACACTCGAAAGGGCCGTTTTGTGTGGTTACCCTCCATACCGTCGGCAATTTCTTGTTCGCTCGGACTTCTACCAGTTTCTCTCCAACTCGAGTTTACGTTATCCAGATCCAACCTAATTAACTAAACAGAAAATACTTGAACGCATTGCCATGGTATGTTGAATTTTGTTACTAGCACGGTACGTGTATTGGGGCATTTGGGGCAATCGATGCGTTTATAGCTATGCGTCATTTAAAAAATAATAATAATAAAGTTATCCAGATTCATACAAGCGTGCTTCGTACAGCCTGCGCAATGATATAATGCTAACAAACCTAAGAACTCGTAAGGGTTGCCATGTGTGTTGCCTCTAACTAATTTTGCAATTTGGTAAGATGGTCCACAACCGGACGTACAGAAAGTTTATCTTGCTGGTGGGTTCTTCTCCCTTTCTATAACAAACCTCCTAATTAGTAATGCCGCTTTTCGACCCTTCACAAGGTGTACGTTCGATTCACGATTTCATTTTTACGATACATTTCACTACCGGTTAGCAAATCGGCCCAGGAGCGGAGCCGAGACGTGTTGTAAGCATTCGAATCTCAAACGGCAGTCGATATGGGTCGTAAAACTGCACGAATCGAAAAAAATTGATTCTTTTAATCGAATCAATCCCTGTCAGGCTAACATTACTACTGCTCATTTGTTTGTCATAGTACAATTGAAAAACTAGTCTTTTTACGACGTTATCAAGGCCTAGCTTGCTTCGGACATTATATTGCTAATACACTAATTTAAACATACTTTCAACCTTCCTTAGCCCTATCGTAGGCGGTGCTTTTTAAAGAAATATGTTATTGAAAAAAGGAAATAATTATTGATTAAAACCTAGAGTAAACTTTATAGACGAACACATAAATCTAAGACAAACACATTAAAAGACGAATCCGCCTCCTCCTGCCCTCTTTTCTGCTTAGCACTAATATGTTCAATTGCATGCCATACGCATCCCTATACTTGTTAGAATTGTTGCTGGATTTGTTTCTTTCCAATTTGGTCTCGAGACAAGGGGCGAAGGGGGTTTTTCTTTAATCGTTCAACCGCGTGTCCATTACCGGGGTTGGCACGACATCGCGTACGCTTTTCATGCCGAAATTTAATTCCATTGACCGCGAACCACGCGGCAGCTCATGTTCTTTGCCTTCAAAAAAAATGCACGCGTAGGAAAATCAATAAAGATATTACTTCCCGTGCCATCGCGTCGGTAATGAGTATCAAAGCGTGACTGCGCATCTCCCTCACGTGTAAAATTCCCATTCCCGGCCCTCCACATTTTCCCTACACATTGTCAGTGTTTGCAGTACTGCTGCCGCTGCGATTGCAGTATAACTAACCCTTTAGAGAATACTACTCATCATCGTCGTCGTTGTCGTCGTCGTTGCTGCTGCTATTGACCGAGATTGCATCACCAGTTCTGCCGTTCGGGCCGTTCTGGTCAGCGGTGGACTTTTGCATGTCACTTGGTGTGAACGGTAGCGATAGTTCTTTGCACCGCTTGACGACGTATCGCTCCAGGTTGCGGCCAACTCTGCAAGGGGAAAGGGAGCACACACAGATTAGTTAATTTGGAGCCTTGCACAGTCTCCCCCGGTTGTGGTTTGCTTACGCGAAAACGTCCGTCTCGTCGGTGTTGTAGAGATCACAGTTGCGGAACACCAGCTGCACGTCGGCCAGCATCTGCTCGTTGATCATGTAGACACCCATGTTGAGCTTCGACTTGACGCGCGCAAAGTCCATCGGGTTCTTGATGACCTTGTAGTAGTCCGGCACCTCCTTCGCCGAGACGGGCCGGTTGAACGGCCACGAGTCCGGATGCTTCAGTATGTCGTCGATCAGCGTGTAGAGGGCGACCGAGTTGAGCGGTACCTCGTCGCCGGTGCGCCGTGATCGGCGCTGTGTTCGACTCTTACCCTGCGCCTCGTTCGTCGCCTCATCGCCGTTCAGCGCCCCGTTTGCCAGCGAGGATCGTCGGCGGCCCTTGGTGGAGCGAGCACTGACCCGCAGCTGGCCGGGACTCGTCGACTCGGACTCACTGCCAGCGTTCTCGGTCGGTTTCGAGGCTTTCCCGTTGGTCAGCGCTTGCTGTTGGCGCTTCGGGGCGGATCGGCGTGGGTTCTTCGCGTTCGGACGTCCATTCTCCGGCGGCGAGTCGTCCTGCGGCTTTTTCCGCTTCGCCCCGCCCCGGTTGCCCGTTCCACGGCCATTTTCCACGTACTCGTCGCTATCATTCCCTGCGCTACCACCAGCGTTATCATCCGATTCGTTCTCTCCGTCGTCGTCGTCGTCGTCGGAAACCTCCGCACGCTCCTGATACCGGCTGGCTCGTCTCGGCCTGCTGATGCCCTTCGCGCCGCCCTTACCAACCTTACTGGCTGCTCCTCCACTCGACGTCGCCTTACTTACCTTAGCCTTCTTCCGCGAGCCGTACTCCTCATCATCCTTGTCGTCGTCGTCGTCGGAAATGTCCACCCGCTCCTGGTACCGGCTGGCACGTCTCGTGACGATCCTACTCGGAGGCACCTTCCCCTTGTTCTTGCCGCCCCTGCTCTTCCCGTTCTCATCGTCGGCACCCAGTTCCGCACGCTCCTGGTAGCGGCTAGCCCGAGCTGTTGGTTTACCGCTTCTACTGCTCTTCTTCGGGCCGCTGTTCCGGTCCTCTTCGCTGTCGTAACCACCGTCATGTTCCCCGTTCGCAACCTGCTCGTCGTCCGCCCGGTGCGACGAACCATCCTCCTCCCCATCATCGTCCGCATCCTGATCCTCTGCCTCCTCGTCCTCTTCCTCCTGCTCCTCCTCAGCCTCTTGTCCCTCACTATCTTCCTCTTCCTCCTCCTCCACATCATCCTCTTCATCGTCATCGTCGTCGTCGTCATCTTCCCATTTGAAAATTTTCTTCTTCTTGCTGCCCGCCGGCTGGGGCTTCTTCGCCTGATGCTGCTCGGGGCGACAGCGCATGCAAAACCAGTCGCCCGCCGGCACCTGCTTCAGCTTGGGCTTGAGGCAGTAGATGTGGCACGCCCGGTTGCACTCGTCGCACAGCAGCGTCAGGTCCGGATCGCCCTTGCGCCGGCAGATCATGCAGCTGATGCGCTCGGCCGAGCGCGACCAGTGGATCGCATCGTGCAGCACCGCGTAGTGCAGGAAGAGCTGGGCGTAGCAGGACGAGCGCATCAGCGACACCTCCCACTTGGTGCGATTCTTCATCCCCTGCAGCTGCTTCTGCTGCATCAGGTGGCGCTTCATGTGTCCGTTCTTCGGGCCGAACGGGTGGCGCAGAAACTTCTGCTCGATGCACTGCTCGATCTGCAGCAGGGCGCACGCGAGCTCGTGCACGCGCGCCTGCAGCGTCTCGGACTCGTGCAGCGGATAGACGAGCGCGTCGCTCTCGTCGCCCACGACCGAATCGTCCATCAGCGAGACGGTCGTATCGGGTAGACTGTAGCCCGGATCTTTCGCCTGCGACAGCAGCCGCTCGACGTCGTCCAGCTCCGACTCGTCGTCGCTGCCCAGCTCGTCGTCTTTGTCCTCCTGCTGCTCCTGTTTCGCCTGCTCCTGGTCCGGCTGGTCGGGGTTTGGCTGCGCATCACCACCACCGTTCTGGTGGCACCCGAGCTTGGCCAGCCACTTCGGGCCCCAGACGAGCGGTTCGTCCGTCTGGGCGTCGTAGGAGCGCGCCTCGATCGCGTCCCGCCACTTCTGCCGATCGCGCACCCGCATCACGCCCAGATAGCCGGCCGTAATCTTCGCCTCCAGCTCGAGCAGATTTTCCACCAGCACCGCCTCCAGGATCTCGTTCGGCTCCGTGCCCGGGTCGTGGCTGAAGTTGGGCGCGTCGTACTTGCGCTGGTGGCGGGCCACCATATCCGCCAGCTGCTGCTTCCGCTCGTCGTCCGTCGTGACCGAAAGCTTCGCCACCGGACAGTTGGCAATGTGCGTCACGATCAGATCACGCTCGCATTCGAGCGTCTCGCGCAGCTGCTTTTCGCGCGCGCCGCGTACATTGAGGCTCAGAATGAGGGCATCTAGCTCCTCGGCCGACGCGTAGTATCCCCAGGAGGGCCCTTCCCTGTCCCCGTGCACCGGGCAGCTGTCCGGGTTGGCCGTGCACATCAGCAGCTCTTGGTTGGTTGGTGGTTGCGGCGGGGGTGCGGCGGCAATCACCGGATCCGACTGGACCACTTCACCACCACCACCACCATTCTCCTGCGGAACGGGTTGTCGCTCGATGAGGAGAGTTTGCTTCTCGTGGTGGGTCAGCACGGCGCTACCCTCAGCAAGCAGCTGTTCGTACAAAACCGCCTCATCGGGCAGCGAACCGGCCGTAAACCGGTCCATAAAGCCCACGCTCATGCCGGCCGTCATGATCGAGCGGTTGATATACTTGCGGCGCATCTCGCTCGGGCAGTTGGCCAGGTCGGGATTGTTCTGCGTAGCCCGCTCGGCGCACTGCCCGACCGCCGTTCGATCGTGCTCGACGAACAGCCCGGGTAGCGACTCGTACAGCCAGTAGCTGCGGTAGCATCGATCCGTGCCGAGGTAGATCTGATAGTCGAAGAAGTCTTCCTTCAGCTTCTTCGCCTTGGCGGTCAGATCCTTTAGCTGGCGCTCCGCATCCGCCTCGATTTTAGCCAGCTCCGCCTCGAAGCGCGCACTCATCTGCACCCGCGCGACGTCCTTTTGCGGCCCATCGTCACCCTCGTACGCTGCCAGCTCCTTTTTGAGGTTTTCGCGCGCGACGTTCTTCGCCGAGGCGAGCTGGTTGGTGACGCGCCGTTGGGCCGCCCGGTTCGCTTGGTAGTTGATGCGCGCCACCCGGGCCCGCTCCACCCGCTCCTCGACGAGCTCCCGCACGCCGCTGTACGTGAGCAGCTGGTGGATGAGGCAGCACACCAGCTGTATCACGTCGCCCATCGGCAGCTGATAGACCGGGTACGATTTCAGCGCGCGCAGTATGTGCGGATAGTCCTGCACCAGGCGCAGGCCCGGGTCGTCCGAGTTGACATACCCACCGCGGGTGTAGTACCGATGTTTGGCGCCCTTTTCCTCCGCCAGCGCGCCGGACGCGAGCAGATGCAACCGCAGCACCTCCGACACCGTCGTGGAGTCCAGCGGCAGCTCGTACAGCTTCGAGCTGTAGTGCTTCTTCACCCAGACGGCCGTATCGCGGGCCCGCGCCTGATCCGGCACCGTCAGCCGCTTCTGCGCAATGTTCTCCGGCCGTTTGTACCGCACGTCCCCCTCGGTATCCTCCTCGGCCAGCTGGGCGAAGATCGCACAGAGCAGCACCTGAAACAGGTCACTCAGCGGACCGTTCACCTCGCGCAGCAGCAGCGCCCGCTCGAGCAGGTCCATCGTGAAGCCGCTCGGAAACTTGGAGCGGCTCAGCAGCAGATCGCTGAACGAGTTCACAAACTCCAGTATGAACACGAAGTTGCCGAAGTATTTCGCCGGAATGAGCGTATGCACGGGGCGCACCGGCGGCATCGGGCGCTGATCCTCTAGCGTCTGATCGTCGAACACCGAGTTGTACTTCTTCATCGCCAGCGTGACCAGCTTCGCCAGCAGTGCCTTCCGCTCCTCCTGCCGCTTCTTCAACGCCGCCTCCTGCTCCGCCTTTTGCTTCATGCGCAGCAACTCCTCCTCCTTCATCTTCGCTATCCGCTCGAGATCGTCCTGCGATCGTTCGACAAAACTCTCAATGCTCGCCTGCAGCTGCTTGACCACCTGTGCTTGGTCTTTACCACCACCACCACCTCCTTCGGCCACTGCCGCTTTCCCGCTATCTTTGCCCTTTTTCTGCTGGCGCTTTTTCTTCTCGGGCGGCCGCACGATGCCGCCACCATCGCTGCCGGTCAGCGTGCCGGCCTCATTGCGCTTGGTCTCCCCGTTCGCCGCCTTCGCTTTGCTGCGCTCCTCCCGCTTAGCTTCTTCCCGCTTCAGCTTCTTCGACAGCTCGAAGTCCGGTACGTGGCCGAAGAACAGCTGCTCATCGTTCCAGCCCTCGGCGCGCACGTACCGGTCCAGCGATTCCTGCTTGATGCGCAGCAGCCCGCCCGGCCCCGTCTCGATGTGCTGCTTCAGGAAAATCTTGCACTTTTCGCGCGTCAGCGAGTGGCGGTCGCGCTTCAGCATCTCGCCGGACACGATCCACACCTTCGGCGTGGCGTAGTCCTTGCCCATCACGTGGTACACCAGGTTGGACGGTTTCTGTTGGTTTGGCCAGCTTCAAAGAAAACGATATTATGCGTCAGAATTAGCCCGCGCAGAACAAGCGCCAGAAAAGCAATATTTTAAATAGTATAAAGTACTTCGAAAACCATTCGCCGAAAAAGACAAACAAAACTAAGGAGCGGCTATTTTGATCGTTTAATTTCGCTCTTACATTTTGGATTGTACTCTAGTAGATCAAATTAAATTTCGATATTGCTTGAGAGATCTATAATTCTTCAAATGTATATCTTCAATCGTTCATCTATTTCACATACTGGCTCATGTACATGTACATGGTTAATAAATTTGTTTGTATCATTGGAGGACGGAAGAATTATAATAAGCACGTACTCAACTTGTGCGAAGATGTCACGAGGAACTTCTTGATCCCTGGCTACCTCCGGTTGTACAGAAGCAAACTCTCCAGCGTGGTATTTAAATTAACCTCGGAGATCCGAGCCAAAAGGAATGTGGCGTTACTTACTTCTCACCGGGTTCAACTTTCATTATGCGAGCCCGACGAAAGTGATTCGCGACGGGATCCAGCGCTTCGACCTCCTCGCCCTTAAACAACTGATCCTTGATGAAGCTGTAGATGTCGTCGTGCATTTCGTTGATCGCGGTGCGCTTGGTGTGCGTGGCCACCAGCAGAAACGGCCCCTTGACGGCGTCCGGGAACGTTTTCAGCAGCTTTCGGGCCGCCTTCTCCGACGCGAGCGCCTCGAGGTAGGTAAGGTTCGGTTTGCCGGTGAGCGCGCAGCTCCACAACATCGACGAGATGAGCATCATGCGATGGAAGAAGTCCCTGCAATGTGAAGAGAAACCATTAGTGATGTGCCACTGAGGGGGTGGTTGTTACGAAGAAAACGTTCCACTCGTTCGCTGCTCGAAACGCTCTCGGAAGCGGTCTCTTCCTACGCCGTAGCAGTGCACTACGTCATGCGGAAAGAAGTGGTAACTTTTGACGCAAACAAGAAATGACTGAGCGAAGAGACACCTGCTGGAGGATGAACAGCGTGCAGTTGTCCGTTCGCAGACAGAATTATGAGGGCCTCTAGGGTCGCCCGGGTCTGGTGTTCTCCAGCAATTTGTGCCAACCTACCTTTGTTCCCGTACACCGGAACCCACACATGCACTGCAAATGGCGCAATACTCACTCGTAGTTGGTGAAGATTTCCCCCGTCGCCTCGCAGTAGAACACCTTCTCGTCATCCCGCAGCCGCTCGCCGCTCGTCACCTTCTGAAAGGGTTGCCTCCGGAAAAGCGGCATTTTGCGTTCGGGGTTGATTCGGAGGCTACCACAGTTGTGGACTTGACAGTCACTGCCGCGTTTTGCCTCGTGCGGGTGTGAACCGAGCTGTCCGACCTCAACGCCGTGCAACTGTTGGGACTCTACTTGGACACCACTGCAACTGCTCGCTTGTGCTACACACTGGATGCGATAACGAGAAAGAACCGACACGAGAGGATTTATAGAGGACCGTTTCACGGACGGACGGCGCACAAGACGGCTGAAAACGGTCGTGGGTTGCGCCTCGCACCCGCGAACGTTGTATACGATGCTATATTATGCTTCGCCGTGAGGAAGCACCTAGCAACCCCAAGCGGGAAACGAACAAGCCCTGCGTATGTGAGGCAGCAAATAACGCTACGCTACATGACAGTCCGAAGTGCCCATGCTTCTTGCTATGCACACTGGCTGAAAACTGCTAGAAAATGCTCAAATGACTCCCTTTCCTTTTGCCTCGTGTTTTGCTTGCACTACCCTTCCGCTTGCCGCTTCCAAGCACACACACTCTACCCGCCCATCCGCCCAAGCAAGCTGTCAATGCTGCATACAACGCCGCGGCAGCTGTTTTCCGCACGGTTCAGCTCCCGTTTCGTTTAAAAGGCAAAACCGTCCTTTTCTCGCCCGGACGCGAGTTTTGCTCCACAACAGCAACGCCGTCGACGAATCGCTTCCCAACGATGATGCTGTTGTCCATCGGCGAGGTGAAAATAGAAAAGCCACCCACCCATTATTTCCATGCGAATTAAACGCTGCGTCCTTGAATGTTTATGATCGGCGAAGCATAACCGCGCGTTTGTAATGCCTCCTCGCGCGGACAGCGCAGTGTTGCCAGATCGTTGTTTTGAAGTTTCTGGCATTTAAAGCGCCTGGAAAACATAAAAAAGCGCGGTCGCGCTTTATGTACTCTCCCGCCAAAAAGTGTTACCCCCGCGGAGGTTTCGGAGCGTCCAATGATGCATTGTGTCGGGATCGTTGTATTAAAATTGATTGCAGCGCTGGTTGATTTCGTTTTCGTTGGGAAAATAGTTCCGTGCAGAGCGTTTGAAAAGTAAACAGCAGTTTATTTTGGTTTCGAAGCAGGCAGCTGCTTTCCTGGAAACGACGTACAACAAGACACACGCACACACACACACACATATTTACACACGCGTAGTTTTCTACGCACAAAGTGCGTACAGAATGAAACACAAAATTCATTGACAAAATAGTTGATAGAAGTTACGAGGATACGTTTTCTTTGCACTGGCGTTGCTCTCGTGCGGGAATGTTTTACAAACCAATTGCCTGTGCGCTTGGCGGCCTTCTTTCGTTCGTTAGCACTGTGTATTGCTGTTGATCAACAAAATTTACCAATCGATAACGGAACAGTTCACGCGTAGTTGCGAATCTATGAATGAAACTGTACCGCTTTGCGAAAAAGGGTGTAAGTGGAAAGCCCCATTTTGTTTTCCCTTTCCCCATCGCTAGGGGGGAAAAAAGGCGCCAACACGTAGAACGGCGCGCAGGCGATGCCCCAAACATGGATTGTTGTTCGGGATTAACAATTTACATGAGCGTCCCACCGCCCGGCATCACCAGCACCAAAGAATGCCGACACCGGGACACACTGATTGTACCACAAATTACTTAACCAACATTGGAAAACAGTACCACACGCCACTTTTTGGGACTTGCAGGCCGTACCTTCTACTTGGTGGCGCGCACATCTGACTGCGCTGACAGGAAACGTTCAACTAAAAGTCATCTTCCTTTGCAGCTTGGTGGTCGCAGCCACCGTCGTAATTAAACATCTGCCCGGAAAAGTTGAAAGCCCGCGGCAGCATGATTCTGTCTGGCAACACTGCTTCGGCATGCTGCGGCTCAGCCGGGCCGCTTCTCTGGACTTGCCACACGATTTTCATGTTTATTTAACGAAATTAAGGGGGTTGGAAGTAATGCAAATCATGGAGCAATTTTGGGTGATTAAACTACGTGAATTTATGTCGTTTCACGGACTGAGAGTTCTTGATCCAATAACGGACTGTGTGACATATTTTTTTAGTTACAATTTATCGAACGAATAATTCTATTTGCCATGCCATCAAAGTAAAGCACGTCGTTTTCGTGAACATAGTTGAACACTAAGTTATACTTCTTCATTTTCATTGTAGTATACATACCAAGCTTCGCTGCATTTGGCGCTTGCATACAAAAGGGATATTTCTAGCGTTCCCGATTCTAGTTCAGTGGCGAACTATTTGTATACGTAACTATTGATACACTTTAATGGCATTTAAGTGAATAAATGGGGGGGTTTTAATAAATGATCGGGGAGTGATTGGGGATTCTTCAACTTATCGTTCAGTTGTAAGGAAAAGAAGTGGATTGAATTGGTTTTACAAAATGTGAAGCCACATCACATGGTGAATTTTGCAAAAAGATGTTTCATCTTCATTTGTCCCAATATTCGGTGTGTACATATTCTGTAGGAAAGCTATTCTCCAACTTATTTACATATAAATCCTTCCGGCAGTCTTTGTTATGAAATGAAGGTGCAGTGATTCATCTTCTCCTGAAATGCATCTACCAAATAGCAGCCGTTCTTTAAGCACGTGAAACAATTTAAATTCAGACATTTGTAACGACCTAGCCTGACCGAAAAGCCCCGGTGGACAAAACTGATCCAACAACCGAATGGAGCTATATTTGTCCGACAATTGCTACAGCCAGCTACCTAGTTGAGTATAGCAACAAGTACCGTTCCGCGGCATCCCAGTCTCCCGAACACGTGCTTTTTCGATATGCTTTTCGGCCGGGTTCGAATAAAAACTCGGCGGCCGAAATTTTATTCGAACCCGGCCGAAAAGCTTGTCGAAATTCAATGGGTTCGGCGGGTCCCTTTAAAAAATGTCTTATAAGAAGCCAAAAAATGGATCCACCTTGCAACGTTGCCGCTTTTACGTGTGTCTCGCTCGCCTTTCGTGTGTGTCGCGTGTATTATTTAGTCTTGACTCTGCATTGCTTAGGAACAGACGTGCTCTTCTTCGTCTCGTGAATCATGCATTGCGGTTGAGGTGCGCCGGTGGTTCCAATTGCTCGACTCGAGTCTCGATGCCATGCCTGGGTGTCCATCTGAAAAGGAAATAGTCGGTACCATCTGTGCTATTGCGTACTTAAAAACGAGCACGTTATA
>KE525003.1:905150-965536 GCA_000441895.2 Anopheles sinensis
CCCACGAAGCTGACAGCCCGTCCGTCATTCCTACGCGAGCCACAGCTGTTTTTCCTTCGCGTTTTCGTTTTCTCCTGTCAGTTGTGGAGGGCCCGTTTACGCGTTCAATAAATAGTCAGTAAATAGATGGAAAAATTATCATAATGAACTAACATAACGTAAGTGATGTTGATCTAGCAGTCATCGTTTTCCGGTATCAAAAGTAGAATCGGATCCAGTGGGTGCGGTTTGCAAATTTTCAACACTAGTCAAAAAACAAGGGCGTCAAAAGTAGGCAGAGTGTTTTTTCCCCCAACTGATAGTGCTGCTTCTTATCATAATGATATACTGCAAATCCAATTGATTCTAGGCACCGTACAGGGATGAATACACTGAAAGCACCGTCGCTGCCGTCACTGCTGGACTCGGAACATGGTTCCAACGATAGCATGCTCGCCGAGTCACTGCAACTCGATATAGAGGAGGTTTGTATAGGAATGTCCCCCCCGGTGATTCACGTGTGCAGCCGTTATTGTTGTCTTGAATTTCGTTTCCCAGCTGGACGACGAGGAATATGCAATACCGGCCGTGGACACGATACCGACGCTAGAGAGTGTGCTGAGCGAGATCGATAGTGATTTGGATAGCGTTTCCGCGCTCGGGGTACATCAATCAAATGGGAACGGTTCCGGGACACACACCTCGCTGGCGGACGATTGCAGTGCAACGACGCCGAGCCCATCGTTGGACGATCATGTGAGGCTGGAATCGATTCTTCGGCATGTGGTGCTGCAGGGCGTGACGGCGCAGCTGACCTCGGCCGTCGATCGGATCGACGCCGGGCTGGCCACGTCCTGTGCGGTCTCGATGATGATCGCGGTCGGTACCTCGCACGGCCACATACTGGCGTTCGATTGTACGCAAACGTTGAAATGGTGCTGCCAGGAAGGGGTTACGCAAGGGGCCGTGGCAGCGATGGCTTTCAACGAGGATAACTCGCGACTGCTGGCGGGTTTCGCCCGTGGCGGTATTCTCATGATCGACACGCAAACCGGGGATGTTATACGAACACTGACGGACGTCATCACCCCCAACACGGGCGTGTTGCACCTCAAGTGGACGAATAAACCCGCGTTGGCGCTGTGTGCCGATTCGGGCGGTTCGGTGTGGAGCCTTAACTTCACCCGGAGGCTCGGTATCCGGGGTTGCGATGCCCGGTGCTTGTTCAGTGGTGCGCGCGGTGAAGTGTGCACGGTGGAGCCGCTGCTGTTCGGCGAGGAGGAGCATCCGTTAAAAACGTACACCCTGGTGGCGCTGGCAACGCTGAGCAAATTTTTCGTCGTTCTCATACGGCCCCGGTTGAAGGTGATAAAGTTTCATCCGATGGTGAGCTACCCAGACTGCCTACCGCTGCTCGCCTGGCAGATGGTGCTCATACAGGCGGCGGACTCCAGGCGCACCATCGACCCGGTACTGGCCGCCGCCCGTGGCAGCGATCTGTTCTTCTATCAACTGACCAACAACAGTGGCCGCATTTCGCTGCTCTTCCTGCGCCACATTCAGCTGTCGTACAACCTGCTCGCGGTGCATTGGCTTGGGCCCAAAACGATCGCATGTCTGGATACGAAGGAGATCCTGCATCTCTCCGACGTACGTACCAGCCGCCAGCTCGAACAGATAGACCTTTCCAACGTGGGTCTCATGTACAACTCGGCGCAGTTCAAGGGGCTCGCGACCGGTGGGAATGTGTCGCCGGCGCTGGCCCTCGCCGGTGCCGCTGCCTGCTACAGCACGGTCGTGTCGCAAGGGAATCGGCTATACTTCCTCGGGGGTAAAAGCCTCCATGCCATCAGTGCCCGCGCGTGGAGCGATCGAATATCGTACCTTGCGTCGATGCAGCGCTGGGACGAAGCGATCGATCTGGCGATCGAGGGCTACCGAGCAGCGGGAGGTCGCCACCGGCGACTGGCGTCCGCCAAAGAGCGGATCCTGCGCATGTACGAGGAGTACTTGAGTGCGACCAAAAAGCAGCCCGAGCTTTGCCTGGAGCAAATCATAGCCTGCCTGATTGAGATCAATGAAAAGTAGGTAGCTCACATGTTGTTAGTATCCAATGTTTTTTAAATCTCCAATTCAATTGTAGGCAACTTCTTTGGGAAGATTTGTACGATCGGCTTCCTTCGCCCGACCACTACCTGCTCATCATAGCAAACCACATCGAGCGGGAGCATTTGGACTACATTGCCCCGAGCGTGGCGCAGGTGCTGTGCGATTACTTCTGGAAGAAGGGCGACACGGTGCGGCTGGAAGAGCTGATCCTCAAGCTGAACTGGCAGTGCCTGGACCTGCACCAGGTGCTAACGATCTGTCGCAAGGAGAAGCTTTACCGCGCCCAGATGTATCTCAACGCGAAAGCGCTCGGTGACTACACGATCTCGCTGACCGATCTGATACCGCAGATCGAGCCGGCCGGGGGCAATCTGCATCTCGGCAACTGCATTCTGGTGTACGTTTCGAGCTGCCTCGCCGGTCGCGGGTATCCCACCGGCGATATCGCACCGGAAACCATTCCGACCGTGAAGCACGAGGTGCTGCGGTGCCTAACGGTGATCCACTCGAAGAACGCGCCGGAAGACGAGCTGCCGTATCCGTACCTGCGCAAGCTGCTCGAGTTTGATACGCGCGAAACGTTGAACGTCATTTCGCTCGCCTTCCAGGAGCGGGAGTTCAACGGCGAGCTGGGCCTGTCGCAGCGGCAGCGTATTATCAACATCCTGCTGAACGTGGTGACGCCGGATCGGGCCACCTGGTCGCAGGTCGGTGCCCTGCTCAACTTCATCGCGCAGCAGATTGCGTCCCGCGAGCTGCCCGAAAGCGACCTGCTGCTGGACAAGGTGGTGGCGTACCTAACGATGCCGCCGGACGTTCCCCTCACCCGGCGGGAGCATTTCGAGCGCGAGCAGACCTGGCTCGAGCTGTTGCGCTCCAACTGTCTCGAACACATTCCCACCGGCGAGCTGCTGGAGATCGCGCGCCAGAACAAATGCTACCACGTGGCCGAGTATCTGCTGGAGCGCTTGGAGCGGTTCGAAGACATTTTCGAGTGCTATCTGCTGGACGAGTACCGGCATCTGCAGCTGTTTTCCTACGTGGCGCACCATGCGACGGACCCGAAGCGACAGATTTACCCGCTGGTGGTGAAGCATCTCTGCCAGCTGGTCGATATTAACTGCGAGCAGGCGGCGCGCGTGCTGGTGGATAATTTTATGAAGTTTTTAAGCAACTTTTTGAAGATACTCGAGCAGGCCGGGGCGCCGGAGCGGCTGTTTAATTTTCTCGGCGCACTGATCCGCCTGTCCGTGCAGCTGGAAACGACGGACCTCGAGCGGTACCTGGAGCTGCTGTGCCAGTATCGGCCGGAGGAGGTGACGGAGTTCCTCAAATCGAACGATTCCTACCGGCTGGACAACGCGGTGCGTACGATCAAGCGGTTCGAGCTGAGCGCGCCGCTGATTTTTCTCTACGAAAAGCAAGGCGACTACCAGTCGGCGTACGCCGTGGCGGTGAAGAGCCTGGAGGAGGCGCCCGAAAGTACCGCCGAGATGTCCGCCCTGCTGGTAACGGCCCTGTGCATACGGGCGTCGGCCGTCCTCACCGAGAGCGATCGGGAGCAGCTGTGGTTTTCGCTGCTCAACATCGTGCTCGCACGCAACGACCTCACGGCGATCACGAAAAACGTCCTGCACTCCGCGAGCGAGTTCTTGGACCTGTCGAAGCTGGTCCAACTGGTGCTAAATTCCGGCACGAAGACGGGCAACTTCGGTGACATCAAGCACCTGCTGATCGGCATGCTGTCGAACTCCGCCTACGAGTCGCTGCTGATTCAGACGACCTCGCGCATCTTGGGGGAAGATTTGCACAGCATTTTGGCCCGCGAGCGGAAGCTGGCGATGCGCGGGCTGGCGGTGAAGTCGATCAAGTGCATCGTGTGCCGCGTGCGGCTGTGCAACGCCGACAAGGAACCGATCGTTGTGATGGGCGACTGCGGCCATGCCATGCATCGGCAGTGTGCGTTCAGCTTCTGCACCCTTCCGCTCGATAAAAGCCACACGCCGGACGCGCAGAGCCAACCGGACGAGGCATGTTCGATGCGGAAATTGAAATGTCCTCGGTGTGACGCGGTCATCATCGAATCGAGCTCGATTAAAACGCCCGAATGTTACGTGGAGCGAAGCGGCGCCCTGCGGGACGATCAAAGCAGTGAAAGTAATACCAGTACGTTGAAACTAAGCGCACCGCCACGTGTCAGCTAGTACTAACCGCCGCGCTCCACTCGCTGTGTGTCCTTTCGCTCTTTCGCCATTACTAAACGCAAAATCACGATATCAAATTTAGTCTAAGACGATAATGGATGTGTAAAATTGAAACAGCGTTGATAAATAAAATCGAATCTGGTGCAATATACATATTATCCAACGGAAACCCGCCCAAACCCGATGTAGCGCCGTTCGAGCCCACCAATAGATGTCCTCGTGGGAGTTTGGAAAAACTCCGGTGCGTCAATTTTTCGAGCGGGCAGGAAAATGTTCACAAAGAAAACCAAGATACTCGTTCTTAAATCACTCAATGTTAATGCTAGTACGCTTGGTACGCTTTGCAAATGTCCCTTGGATGCTGCGTGATGCGCGTGTCTAAACATTCTCAGAGATGTTTACGTATTACGAAAAGCATTTCCGTCCGGAAACACTTCTTCCGGGTCGGCAAAGTTGGGTGTGCAACGTTTTCCGTTGATGTAACGTTATAACGCTCCCTCGCAGGGAAGTGTGTTTGGTAGGACAGCCTTTATTTGCGTAACCCGTACATCTTCTGCAAAAAAATAAATAAATGTTTATATGATAACTTTTCGTTTTTTTTGTTTCGTTTATAAATATTAAATTTAAATGTACGATCACCAAACAAACCAAGCCAGCCAGGCCCTTAACCGCACGGACGCGGATGAAATAAAAGGAAAAGTCTCGCATAAAGCAAGAGATGGTAATAATTTCACTCCCGAAACCCCCCAACTCCCCGAACCGGTCAGCTCCACCTGCGTCAACAATTATGCCGAAACTTTCTCTTGTGGCGTCGCGTCTGTGGTCCACCACTCCACAACAAAAGCGAGGAAGAGGAAGTGGAATACACACAACATGGGTAGCCACATTTTGGGCACCAGGGTGGGCGCTTAGTTTCTCTTCTGCCGTCGTTGGCGCACGTTTTCGACAACGGAAAGCATCTAAAGTTGCCCTTTTTTTTTTTTGAAGGCACAACGAGCGTTGTTGTGTGGACGATGACATTCCCATTTAGTATTGATTTCGTCGAGGATCGACTGAATGCGCAGCTGATGCGCGATTTCCATGGTTGGTAAAATTTGTGGCGGCAGAAATTTTAATTTAAATGAAACAGAATTAACGGTTTCCCGAACCTCAAACTCTCGTTTTCCCTCGCACAGGGGAGCGCACTGGATTCGTGCAGGTTGGCGACAAGCGTTGGTTTTTCCCTTCCGGATTCAAGAAGCATGCCGACAGTATGTACTCCTTCGAGGCACGACCGAACGACACTTGGGTAAGCCAATTCCAGCGTTTCCCGTTTTTTTTCCAGCAATTTGTTTTTGAACTTGTTGTGCTTAAAAATCCTCGCAGATCGTCACATACCCACGATCCGGCACGACGTGGACCGCGGAGATGGTGTGGCTGATGTGCAACGATGTTGACTTTGAGCAGGCCAAAGCCGTACCGCTGACGCAGCGGGTTCCCTTCTTCGAGTAGGCATTCGCTTCGGTAGTTTTAAACTGCAGCAAGCTGTTAACGTGAGTTTCCATTGCCCTATCAACCAGATTCTATCAATTCGTGCACGATGAGGTGAAGGCGACCCTGCTGAAGGAAAACGAAGGCAACGAGGAGGGCAGACGGTTTGTTGAGGCGCTTGCCCGGCCGCCTCCCCTGCCGCAGATGACGACGCCCCGAATCATCAAGACCCATTTGCCCATTTCGTTGCTGCCTCCCAGTGTGTTCGAGAGAAAAGCAAAGGTAGGAGACACGTGGGTGGGAAGAAGGGTCGCAAAAGGGGTACCAAAGCAGTGGCCATGTCGGTTCTTCGTTTCAGATCATCTACGTGGCGCGGAATCCCGCTGATGTGGTCGTCTCCTGGTATCATTTGAATCGCCTTTACCGCACCCAGGGTTATGTGGGTGATTTCGAAACATTTTACAACTATTTTGAACGTGATTTAAGTGAGTAGAAGCTATTATCGGTAAATGTAAGGAGATTTTAAAATCCCGTCTCTAAACTAACTCCAGCCTCCTGGTCGCCGTACTGGAGCCACATCAAGGAGGGTTGGGAGGTGAAGGGCCGGGACAATGTACTCTTCATGTTCTACGAGGATATGAAGCGCAACCTGCCGGACACGATTCGCAAGACGGCCGCCTTCCTCGACCGGACCGTCACCGAGGAGCAGATCGGGGCGATGTGCGCTCATCTGGACATTACCAACTTCCGCCACAACAAGGCGGTCCAGTGCGAGGAGCTGCGGGTGGTCGGCGTCCTGAAGGAGGGTGAGCAGCAGTTCGTCCGCAAGGGCCAGGTCGGGTGCAACGACGAGATGACGGAAGCGATCCGGCGTCGGATCGACGAATGGAGCGAACGCAACCTGAGCGATACCGATATCCGGTTTCCCGAGCACTGATTTCACGTGTCCGAATTTTATCAAGCTTTTTAATACCAATATATGGTTTTTATTTTATTTTTAAAGGTACATTTTCTTAGCTGTTTAGCTGCACATCGGTTAGACAATAGCACGGAATTGATTATTTCATTTTAGTTTAGAGAAGTAATTCTAATCACATGGAATTAAAATTCATAAATAAGATAAATTTAAATCGAAAACGCTTCCCTAACTAAAAACAAAACGTCCTTATCTTCAATCAAACTGGCACAAATTCGAAAAACGTGTGTACAGTCGGACGTCGATTATCCGGGGGTGTCGGGACCTGAAGGCCCCGGATAATCGAATTCCACGGATAATCGAACATACGTAAAAATACGTTGAAAATGTCTGGTTTGTGTCTAGGGAATTTTACATAATGCCTATATATATATGGTAATATGTATCCCAATTGGTTGATTAATCATAAAAAATGTTTGAATAATTTTTTAATAGAAATTTTTATTGTTATGTTCAATTCAATTATTCAATTCAATTTGTGAAGCAACCTAATATTCATTGAAATATTTCAAAACGATTGTGCAGTTGTCAGTGGCCAGACCCCCGGATAATCCGCCCCCCGGTTAATCCGGCCCCGGATAATCGACGTCCGACTGTATTTCAAAAATTTAAATTATTTACATTCGACGAGAGACGGCTGCAACGGCTCAGGTTCGTACCGTTTGAATGAACAAAGGAGTGACAAGTAATGTTTCGTTATTCTCGTGGCTATTTAGAAAATTATTACTACCCATTTGATACAATTTTTACAGCTTGTGAACACACATTCCGCCGCCCAATTGGAAGCCACAACTTATGGAATGTAAAATGTTACCCCGTTGTATGGTGTGGACCAGGGGTCGGCAAAGTCCGGCCCGCCAACTGATTTTATCCGACCTGAAAGAAAATTAGTGCTTCTTCAAAACACCCATCACAATTTTTGATCGGATTTGTTCAATCAGCTTGTTTTTTAGAGAAGGATGAAGATTAACATTTTTGAACGAGGTGTTCAATACCAGGCGAATTCCTCGTATACTTTTTCCAATGGATTTTTCTATCGTATTTGGATTATTGATAGTACTAAAATGTCCTAATGTTTCGTGAGTCTCGTACAAAATATGGCGGTTATAACTCGTATCCTTTGCATCCAAAATAGCTACATTCTAGGAACAAAATTTTCATATCCGCTACGATGTAAAATAAAATGCGCAATTGTTGAACACTTCTCGAAGCTGAGTTAGTTTAATTCTTGAGAGTATGCCAGTAAACAAAGATGTACTTAATAATTTAAAAGGAGAATCAATTTCAAGTGCAAAAAAAAGAATTAATCAGCCAAAACCATTTATTCTTTGAAAAAGATAGAAATGCATCAAAAGCATGTGTGAAATTGTTTGGAAAAGCTTAACGATGAAATTGCAAATATTTTGTAATAATACATTTTTTACGCAACTTTGCTATTTAGAAACTTCATTCAAAAGGGTTTAGTACTACTTTAAACGCTTTCTGTTTCTTACCCGCTTGACAATTTGACAGTTGGAAACTCCTAGTTTTGTCTCACCTCGATTTTGCCCATACAAATTTGGGAGAAGTTAGGAGAAAATGGGAGAAGTCGCCTCAAACTCCTGACTTTTCCTAACTTCTCCCATTTTTGTATGGGCAAAATCGAGCTGAGACAAAATTAGGAGTTCGCATGCAAGCTTAGTCAAGTGGGTATTAATCATCTGGCACTTTTTACGAAATGTATGCCAACCCCTAGTGTGGACCACTGGAGAGTAGGCTGCCGAGTATGCAACGTTGTATGCCAGATAAGCACGGTTGCATGCAAGGTAATGTGTACCACTTTGCCAGCGATGTGCTGCCCAACTGCTGGTGGAATAAACGAATGTGTCGTTATCAGAGTCCCGGCGTAGCCATTTATCTGCAAAAGTCAGCACCTTTGGACGTTACCAAAGGTGTAAATAAACGCAATCAGCAGCCGCGGGGAAGCGATAGAAGTGATTTTCCTCCAGTAGTTGCGCGGAAGATTGCTTTCAAACTGTCCGCAAAGCTCGCTAAGGTACAAGTTGTGCAGGCAGTTCCAACTCCCTCGTCAGTGCCCGAGTGTGTTGTAGGGGATAGCAAAACCCATAGGCCCGGTGGAGCGAGCGAAATGGCAGCAGATCCGCGTCCGCAAGGGCCGATGATGACGAAAGCGCACTGCGCACACCCCTATGACGGCAGTTGCGTTCGGTCAAAAGTGCGACCCGTGGCCGCAGAAAGGGCCGCATGTGAGCATGTGTGTGTCTCGCGTCGAAAAATCGAAAAGCTCACCAGCTGCAGTAGCGAGCTCGTGGCCGTCGAAAGGTGGTCGTCCATAAAGTACATTCTCGGCAGAGCGCCCTGAGGGCGAAGTACCCGACCCCGTTGTAAGCGTTGAAGAAAAACGACCAGAAACGTTGTCCGCAGAGAAAAGCGGGCACAGAAAAAACCCCCCGTTTGTGTGTTCGTTCGTTCGGCAGCCATGTGAAAATCCGTCGTGTTCCGGGGCCCCGAAGATTCACCACACTTTTCACACCTCTCGCCGTCGAGGGTGCCTGTCCGATTGTTTTCCGGGTGTGTGCAGTTTTTCTCTCTGGTCAGGGCAGTGCAACCAAAGCAACAAAACACAACAGCAAAAAGCAGTCGAATTCGCACCCAGGGACCCCCCACCACCCCTGCCCCGGGTCCCGGCAGCGCCCTACGAATTTTGTTTTAGTTTGGCACACTTGTTTCTTCACCCCTCCCGCCAACAAAAATCGGCCCGTTTCAACCCGACCCCTCGCCAACACTTGGCAGATGGCAAGCTGCTAGAGGGGGGAGGGCCAAGCAACGCATTCCAGAACATCGTCACGTCCATATACCGGCCAGACACCCCAGCATTATGGAGCAATGGGTTCGCCAGCGTAGTCCATTGCTCGGGTTGCAAGCTGGTTAAGGAAGGCAGGAAGAAGGCACCAAAGGCGGGGCCGGAACAGGCTGTGTCGGAACAGGAAGCAAGGAAGGAAGGAGGGAGAAACGTTTTTTTCTCCTCCTCTCTACGCAGTACGCGGTTTTGGTTCACGGGCAAACATGAATGAAGTACACTGCGAGTGCATGCTGCGGAACAGGCGCTGAGTCAGTTTGCAACCTTTCCTTATTTCGGGACAATCAGAATGCAGAATCCCCCCCCGTAGACGGCGGAGGTAGAGAGACATGTAAACAAGTGCGTGCTTCCGTGGAACGGTGTTGAAGACGTCGACGAAGAAGAAGGCAGAAGAAAAACAATGCTGTGTTTCGCTAGGAAAACAAATCGACCCCAAAAGAACAGCTGGTTTCGTCCGTTTTCAATGAATTGATTAGAGGCATACCAGATTCGACTTCGAACACACACACACACACACTCACACACACACGCACACGCACACACATACAAACGTCACACTTACACCGCTCCTCACACAAGCGCACCACAACACCATCCACTTTCCAAATCCGCGAATTCAAGGTTTTCCGTTTTTCCCGATACAATACCCCCCGCCAAGCCGCAAACGCCACCTCCCCCACCACAGACACACACACACACACGCACAGAAACAATCGCGCTACACCCCCCAAAAGCGGCAGAGGCAGTAGGCCCTCTCCGTCCCAGCCCAGCGCCCTTGCAGCACACATAAACACCACACGGAGCAGCGTGGGCCGCCGGGGGGAGGAGGAGGAGGAGAGGAAAGGAAGATGAAGAAATTTACCTTCAAGGGGGTTCTGGACGGCTTTCGTTCCTCGGTCAACCAGCAGACTCCGGTCGGCGGCGCGGCCAAGATTTGCATCGAGCAGGAAATTCAGGAAACGCTTCGGACGGAGCATTTTCAGCTGAAAAAGGTAAAGAAAAAACACTAAAAGACGGCCAGAGAAGATAAAGGTAGCTTTTTTTTTGGAAAATCACCTTCCTATAGATATTCTTTCGTATTTCCTCGTAGGCCAAAAAGGATCAGGTTTATTTTTATGTTTTTAACATTTCTTTACCGTCACGTCATCCGCCGTGTTAGGGCGTGGTTGTTCGCTAGCTGTATATGCAGATTCACCATTCATACACCAATATGTATGTCGATAATATCGCCAACTGCAGGGACGTGAGCGGGAACAAGTGAACAATTGGGTTGGAAAACCCGGGGGGGTGAATTGCAGTGCATTTGGGTTTGCAACTCACGTACGGTGGGTGGTGACGTTATCAAATGGACGCAATTTTCCACCCACACCACATTCGTGGCAGGGTGTTGAAGTCATCCACGTTACTTGTTTTTCACACACGCACTGGTTTTTATAAAAACCAACGTCGGTTGCATCCGAAAGCGAGCTAAACTGCGGAAGAAAACCGGATCGTCGGTGGCCATATGCAATCAAACACAGCCCCTCGACAGAGAGGTAGAGCGCTCAACAAGCAACGTAGCAGCAGCAGCAGCAGTCGCATTCGGAAAATCATCTATCAAAAACCCCGTTTCGCGACGTTCCTCGGAATGCGACCAGATGTGGAAGACCGGGTTTCCGGGTCGAATTACGACCTTAATTATGCCAGCCGTTTGGCATATTGTGCAGCGATTGCGACGTTGTGCTGAAAGTGCTTTCGCCTCCAGCGAAATATGCATCATCATGTCATCTTCGATCGATTTTTCATCACCAACCACCATTTACCGTACGGCGCAGTACAACAAGGGAAGCAAGGCGAAGGTCCTTCGGCTGGTGTTGCGTCAGTGAGACTGGTAGTAGTGGTGACCTGGCGCTAGTGGGAAGATAATTTCCACTCACCAGGGAACGGAACAAGGGACAATTCCTGCTCGAAAAAGGGAAAACAGGATAACACAGACGATAACGGCACAGAGTAAGGTAGAAGAGCAAATATTGCAATATTTGTTCAATCAAGAAAACCACCAACCCTAGAAGGACACACAGGATCCGCTCGGCAAGACGCGCATGTCCTCGCATTTTCACCCCATACAGTCAGGTGTTGCAAATTTCGTCCTGATTGCGAGCCCTTTGCATCGATATACCTTCTACTATTGAATGTTTGGTTGATCGTAATGCGAGCCACAAATGTGTTTCATTTGGCATATTCGTTCGGGTAGAAGGGAAGTAATCTGAGTTGGCGAAAAATAGCTAGCGTTTGTTTTATTTGGTATGTATATTTGCTACTATATCATAAGACACACGCGGCTATTTTCATCAACTAATCGCTCCACTGAAAACTCCCTCGCTCGGTTGAAAAGTTAGAGTAAAACTCAACAAACGAAAACATTTAAATGGCTTGGAAAAGCCTCACCCTTATACCCCAAGGGGGTTTTCCAGTTCCCAAATATCATCTGCGAACAGCGAACTACCCTGACCATCATTCTTTTTTTCCCCATTCCCGTTTATCGATCAATACCATTTGTACCTTATTCCATGTACGAATAGTTGTCTTTTTTTTCTTTCTTAAATATACATTTGTTTGTTTGACGCCATACTGCGCAGATGTTGTTCAAACGTTACTGAACTTGCTCTGGCGGGCGTGCGCACAAGATGACTAATAAATAACGGTGTGTAGGTGGGAGGTAAATGGTGGCATTATGCCACTATTTGAATATTATTCGCAAGCTATACATTTAAGTGTAATGCAAAACTGTGTCGATTTGCGGTGGACTTTCATATAAATGGTAGAAAGGCGTCATCTGATCCGAGTATGCCCCGAACGCTATAGTTGAAAAACATATCTTCGACATGAAACTGATGCATGACACTAACGAAAAGCATTTAGGGGTTTAAGTAAAGCATGGCGAATAACACAAAACATGTATGTTAGTTATTTAACAAAGAAGCTGTGACGTACGTACATTGATAAGCGAAAACAGTACCCTAGCGCATCAACTGCGCATCGAGCACAAACACGAAAGACAAAGGAAGGTGCTCTTGTGTTGTGGGTGCGGTTATCTGGTACGAACAATTTTGTTTGTTGGTTAGAAGGCAAATAAATCCCCAGCGTCGTCGCCACTATCGATGCTCGATGAACCAAACGACGCCCCTCAAAACCTAAGACCTAAGAGACCTTGTTTTTGCCCGACTATTTCCAGACCTTTCGCCATGGATTCCCCTACTCGCCTACTGCGCTGGCGTTCGATCCCGTGCAGCGGATCCTGGCGGTCGGCGACAAGTTCGGTTCGATGCGGCTGTACGTACCGGAAAAGGAAATTCCAATCCATGAGGGAAGACATTAACGGGTTTCCCATTTATTTTTCCTCACTTTCAGACTGGGAAAGTTCGGTGTCGACGCCCACGTGAAACACGAGGGCGAATCGGCATGCGCCGTTAATTTGATCGAGTTCTTAGTGAACGAAGGCTGCCTGGTCACGGCCACCGCGGACGATACGCTGCATCTGTGGAACTTTAAGCTGAAGATACCGAAGGTGGTGCAGAGTCTGAAGTTCCAACGGGAAAGGTGCGTAACAGTTGTTGATTTGAAATTGAAACGCCTGTTATCGTTGTTGTTAATTTGCTTGCACTTCGTTTATTGTCCAGAATATCTCGCCTGCATCTGCCCATCGGAACCAAATGGTTGTACATCGGCACGGAGAAGGGAAATACGCACATTGTCCACGTCGATTCGTTCACCCTCAGCGGATATGTTATCAACTGGAATAAGGCTATCGATCCGTAAGTTGAAACATATGCACACACGTGGCCCTCTTTGGTCGGTTTCGCTGACGTACTGACATTGACTGGTTTCCTTTTCCTCTCCTTCTTGTATAGAATTCGTAAAACGCATCCTGGCGCAGTCGTGCACCTATCCGACAATCCGCTGGATGCTAACAAGGTAAAGGGAAACGGCGCTGACGCACGTGCGCTGGCTTTGGCTTGAACTTATCCCGTTTTTTCTTGGCATTCGCAGTTGCTAATAGGATTCGAGTCCGGTCAATTAGTGCTATGGGATATGAGGGGCAAATGTGCGGAATTTCGCTGGCTGTCCCAGGAGCCGCTCAGTTCCTGCTCCTGGCATCACGAGGGAAAACATTTCATAACATCACACACAGACGGTTCTTTATGTACGTGGCCTTTGAAACTTTCACCAAAACCCTTAACTCATAGTTTTCCTCATGGTGAGTATGGTTTGTTCCCCTCGAAAAGGGGGGGTTGGGGGAGGGAAGCACGTGGTATTGGGGTTGGATTGTGGTGGGTATTAAAACTTTGCTCGCCCGACTATTGCAGCTAAGACGAACAAGGAAGGAAAAACCGAGAGCTGCAACTCGATTCAGAAGGTTGAAGTGAAAACGAATAGATTAGGGTACGTACGGCGAGACGCCATCGCGTTTTTTTTCTTTATCTTATACTTGATCGGATCCTTCTTTCCCTTCGCCACACAGAGATCAATTTACAATTTTCTCGGGCGGCCTGCCGACGGAAAAGTGTAACCCCAAGTCGCACTGCATCACCGTGATGGTGCAGGGCAAATCAACGACCGTCTTGGAAATGGAGCACAGCGTTGTCGACTTCGTCACCATGTGTGAAAGTCCATGGGGTAGTGGTAAGCAACTCTATTGCTGCAAATCCGATGATTTACCTTGCAACTTACCTATCCCTCCCCTCTACGCAGACCTTCAAGAACCGTACGCCGTGGCGGTGCTGCTGCAGAACGATCTCGTGCTGATCGATCTGCTGACGCCCGGTTACCCAACGTTCGAGTCGCCTTATTCCATGGACCTACACGAGTCGCAAATCACCTGCTGTACATACCTTGCCGACTGTCCGTCCGACCTCGTGCCGGCGTTCTACTCCGTCGGGCGCAGCGCGGCCACCAACCGGCGATCCGGCTACTCCGAGCGCGAGTGGCCGATCAACGGGGGCGAGTGGCAGCCGACGTCCTGCAGCTACTCGGAAATCATTCTCACCGGTCACCAGGACGGTTCGATCAAGTTTTGGGACTCCAGCGCCGGCACGCTGCAGGTGCTGTACAAACTGAAGACATCTAAAATCTTCGAGAAACCGCGAGTGCGTTCGCTCGACAGCGGCGAGGAGGACCCGCTCGCCATCTCGATGCTATCCTTATGTGCGGAATCTAGGTAGGCTCCAGGCAACCCCTCACCCGGTCCCAGACCAGATTTTCTCATCTTATCATTTCGTTCACAGAAAGCTTTGTGTTGCTTGCAATTGCGGTTACGTTGTTCTGTTCAAGTTCAGGAGAGCCGAAAGTACAGGCGATATTGTGGTAAGTGTTCACCAACGTCCCCAGCACCCTTCTATCTTGTTGCTACATTTTTCCACTTCCACTTTCACACAGGTCTTGGATATTCCTTTTACCATGGATACTTTTACCGAATTTGAAGGCAGTCCAGAATGTGAGTTCATACCTAAATCACTGCCAAAAACTGTTGACTCGACTGAGAGCGAAAAGAAGGTAAGGGTACAATCCCTTTCTGTAAATCCAACGTTCCGAAGTACTAATACACCCACTTTTACCTTACGTTCTCATCGTTTCCAGAACTGCAGTCTATTGAAAGTTAAAACTGGACCACAAAGAAAACCGCCAGGGTTTCAAGCCCAGCTCGTATGTGTTCCGTCAGGGGCTTGCGGCAGTGTGCAGATTACTGCGCTTACCATCAACTCCAACTACGGATTGTAAGGAGAAAAGACGACCAGCTGCTCATGTAACTATTTAATTTGACACGCCCTTTCTCTCACCCCGCCCTCGCTTTCAGAATGGCTTACGGAAACGAGTACGGTTTAACGATAGTGGATATAGTGAAGAAGATGTGCGTCCTGAATCTGTGCACCCAAGAAATTTACGGTTCGCAAGACCCATATTCCAGAACGCCCCGGAGTCCGAAACGTTTGGAAAATAGTCAATCAAAGGACGACTCGCTGCGTTCCCCTAGCATAGATCAGGTAAGCAGTTGCTTCACTCGCTCGGAGAGAGAGAGAGAGTATAATAAAAAACCGCAAACTAAATAAGTAACCCAACATATAGTGTGTACAGCCGGGAAGCGAGCACCTATAGAGAGACTAATATAACACGTGTGCACCGTCGCGAGCGGCCGCTTGCGTGCGCCATGTTCCTTTTTTTGTGTATCAATAATATGTGTAAGATGTGTTTAATATTGTCATCACATGTAAATTAAATCAATCTGTAGCACCTGTTTCACTCTTTGCCCTGTACATTTCGGCACGACTCTTCTCTTTATGAAACGACTAGGTCGACACGAAACGTGGCTGTGTTGTAGACAAACGTAACCGCATCGTCATCGCCTCATCCTCAAAAAACAAATCAACTCACTCACTCTCAAGCGCCCGGTTTTAAACCCAGCCCAGGTCCAGTTTTAACGGTACCCGTGCATTCATGTCATCTTAACGACTGATCGACAGGAAAACTAACGCTTTTCATTCCCATGCCATGTCCCGGAGGGGTGGGCGGGATATGCAACATTTATTAACCAACATCATAACCACCAAATACAAATCAAAAATTGCCCAAAACCATAGGTGTTATAGGTCACTATACGGACTTGTAACACATTGTTGGTATCAAGTTTGGATTTCAATCGCCCCATATTCGAGATACAGCAATCCTCAAATTGTGTATGCCCTTGTTCCACTGTATCCTGTTCTCCCTTCCAACAACTCCATGGAGTGGTTCAGGTTTGACATTAACATATTTCATTCATACAACATGATCAACAAACACTCGTTCCAAGTGTCGTAAGACACTGCTAAACCCGCGGGATAAAGTAACATTCCCATCTGTGACTTCTACCCGAATCGAATATTCAACTGTACAAAATGGTTGCGTGTCTAAAATGGAACATTCGCCTACTACTAATCACCAACGCCGGGTGCGTTAACTAAAGGAGCATATTGTATGTGTGTATGTGTGTGTGTGTTTGTGTGTGGAGCAGCGCACGGATTGCCGTAGAGAGCAGCGTCCATCGGCCGGTTCCGGGCACGCACTTTACATCGTCATACCATCGTAGTGGCATCGCCGGGTTCCGGGAATGTATAGAGTGCAAACGGGGTCTAGTCCTCCACCCACTAGTGTTGCTCGACCACACGCTGGACATATCCTGTTCATGTACTGTTTCATCTGCAAATGTCTTCTTAGAGAGTGAGAGAGAGAGATTGCTAACATCTAGTGGTTTTTGTCCTCATATTGTTTTTTTTGACTCCCTGTGCGTGTTCGTGTTAACACACCTGGTTTTGCGGCATCATCGTACATTACGCGTAGTAGTAGCTGGCTCCTTTTCCCCCCTGCGCCGTTTGTTGGTTAACACTCGGATACATTTACTGATTAATATTTGTTTTTGTCTATTACTATTACTATTATTTTTACCTACTACCCGCCCCTGGAGGCATCTGACCCACCACCTGACCGTAATTACCAATTGCGAAAGTTATTTATTTATGTTCAGCCCGGCCATATTGACGCAACGGTGGAGATGGCTGTTGAGTGTCAGCCGGATGCGCCGCCAGGTGACAGCACCATGGCAATAGTGTCCACTATCGAAGCCACCGCCGCCGACGAAGGTGCGGGCGATGGGGATAATAGTGGAGGCGAAGGTTGTGGCGCAGGTGTTGCTGCAGCTATCGTTCCACCTCCCGCCGATAGTGGTAGCGTAGTGCCGGAGGGTCGTCCTCCTGAGCGGCCACCCCGAAGTAAGCACACTCACGATGCTGCTGCTGCTGCTGCACTGAAGGCTGCTGCTGGTGCCGGAGGTGACGCAGATTCCGCCACCATTCCTTCGGCTGCGACCGCAATCAGTATCACTTGTACCTCTTCTGCTGCAACGACTGCTACTGCTACTACTACTACTACCGCCAATACTAGTACTACTACAACAACTACTATTACTACTACTACCACTTCTACCGCTACCACTACCTCCACCTCTACCTCAATCTCAACCTTCGCGACTGCCACCACCGCTCCCGACCACCCTCCCGTCCTCGCAACGGCGCAAGCCGCCAACACCGAGCCACTCGCAGCACGGCCGGCATCCGCAGCAGGAGTCACCTCTGTGATACCGAAAACGTCGGCGAGCACGTCAGCGACGGACGAGGCGTGCAAGCGCGCGAAGAAATCATTCATTGAATCACTACCGCTACCGAAATGGTTGCGACACTTGAGTAAGTACTACACCATCGATTCGGGAACCTCCTATAGGGTTCGTTTCCCCAGTCCTGAAGACTGAAACACTTCCACACCGTACAGAAAACGTCCTCATCCACACGCATCGTCATTCACCTCACATCGCATCGCCATCTGCTCTTCGACATCATTAGAATGTAGGCAACGGGCCTTCCAATTCCAAAGCTGTCGGAGAAATCTTCACCATATCCCCATGCCTTTATCTCCCCCTCTATTGCATACCGGAACTTAAGCAATTGCTGTGTATTCCAGATAGTCCCCAAAATCGTTGTTAGAAGCTGTGTCGATCCTTGTGCGCCGGAACCAGCTTCCATTCCCACCCGCACTGAGAGTGTCACGTCTAGTATATGTCCCCCGCCTCCGTTCTACGACTTCTCGATCTACTTCCACGGTGATTCGGCCCACTACCCCCCCCTTCGGATCTCTGCCATACTGAATGAGTTGATGAGTGGTTTTCGGGTCTCTAAATTGAACAATGCGCTTACGTTGTGTCTACATTTGCCGCGCCGGCCATCGGATCTATATCTATAATTGTATATTGTTTTCACTTTGCTCACTGTTCTTAAGAATCTGGCCAGGTATCGGGTGTGTGAGACGCCAGAATTGGCTCTAGCGTGCGTTCTCTAAATGTACAGATACTCTGATTCCGGACGGACGGAGTATGACCGATATGAGTTTCTCAATACGCCATATAACCGGTACTCGCACCGGGGTATCCCGTTTCCTCCCTCTCCCTCTTCCGTAGATAAATGGGCTCGTTGGTGGCAGTGGTGGCATCGGGAGTGGAACAACATCTAGCTCCGCGACGACGCCGAACGCGGTTAACTCGAACATGCCGCTATCGATGTATGAGCGAGGCATGAGCATATCAAGTGCCGGTAGTCCAAGCAAGCGTACTGGAACTGGAAGCGGATCTACGACAATAACGGGTCTGACAGACTCTGTCAGGAAATCACGATCGCAAGGTGCGCGCGGCCAGCCACCCAAGTTGGATAGGATTTCCCGGGGCGACGACTCGAAGTTGGGTTGGCAGCAGAGGGGCCGAGAGATAGAGATATAGACAGAGGCTAATTATGCTTCTTCTCGCGCCCTCCTGGCTCCTTCCCTTCGGACGTCCTGTCCCGTTGTTGTGTGATTTTATTTTGGGTTTTCAATTTATTTACTGTACTTTGTGTTTGCTGCCAATTTGTGGTTTTCCATAGGCGCACAAGCTGTTTTTCCAAATTAGCACACCTGTTTTTCCTAGTGTCCCTGCTTAGAGATGATATATAGTGCAAATGCTTCAATGATCTTTTCGTTGTGTCCTGTTTCCGTTCCTTCAGTTTTACACCCAAAATTGGTGCCATTCGATTTGTTTTTTTCCCGCTCCGCCCACCCCCTCCTCAAGTTCTTCTCTTCTCATTTTGTTGGTATGGTTTTGTTTTCTTTCCCCCTCCGTTTTTTCGTCTGTCTATCTCCAAGTCATTCTCTTTTACTTTCCCCTTGTTTTTTTTCTTTTTGTATTTATCTCATTACTGTGTAACGCTGTGACAAAAGTGCATAAGATTATACTAATGCAACGAAACACCCACATATGCGTATATGGGGTTTGTGTTTGTCCTTTCTTCTTGCAGATAAATTGGATAACTCATTCTCGAGATCTCGTTCATCTTCTATGTCAAGCTTAGAAAATAATGCAATGGAGGCTGTGACTTGTTTGGCTTTTGCCGATAGTTATGTAAAAAAAAGCGGTAAGTGTGTGTGTCGTGATGTAATCCTCCAGAGTTTGAGAGGTTTTCTTATCCGTTCTGTTTGTTTTCTCCTGTTCACTTTGCAGATCCCTCAATGGCATTGCCTACTGCATGGTTAGGAACAAGTTTAGGATCGATCCTAACCATTTCTCTATCGATTCCCGAGAACGATCTAAGAAAAGCGAACGTTGTCCAGTCTGCTCCCACTGGTAATAAGCTTGTTTGTGTGGTGGTTGGTTAGTTTCGAAATGGATTTAAACTCTGTTTGCTTTCCCTCCTCCCTCCCCCCCGCAGGCGCCATGTTCCGCCTGAAAGGATCGATCCTGTCAATGTCCTTGTTGGACTGCAATGGGGCGCTTATTCCGTACGCGTTCGAGTCGTGGAGGGAAGACTCGAAAGACGGGAAAGAGAAGCGAGAGAGTAAGTATCTTCATCCCCCCCCCACCCCTCCATTGAAGTTGCGATCTTTCTTTCTCACCCTTCCCCCTCATTCCTTTCGCTCCCCAGGAACGCCAACCAAGACATCATCCACCAAGATGAGCCCTACCAATCCGGATGGTTTATGTGATCGACAGTTTATAGCCATAGCGAGCGAGAAGCAGGCGGGCGTCTATGCACTACCGAGTCAGAATTGTGTCTACCGAAAGAAGTTGGTTGATTTTGACTTCATCGTAAAGGCCGAAATAATCAGTATGAAAGGTAATGGAAGGCGGCGAACAATTCTGCGTCGGATACTGTTTACTTTATTGTGTTTTCTTACCTTTTTTATGCGGACTTACAGATAGCGTTTGCCTGATATGTTACGCGTCGAACGGACATCTAATGGTTTATACCCTACCCAGCTTGAAACCCTTACTTGAAGTAGATTTCCTTCCGTTGGCTGATTTGAGGTAGGTAAAGTGGATGCGAACACTATGTCGCTGCCCACTTCCCGCTGCCTTTACGTTTAAAATGCACCAGTACGGTAAACACAGCTTCATTATATGCAACTTTACGCAAAAACACTATCTTTCGTATTCTGCGTGTCTGTGTGTGTGCCACTAACGGTTACGATTGTGTAAAACGATAGGTTTGTAAAAGGGAGGGACATGGGAACGTTGTAAACAAACAAATAAACAACAGAAACCCTGCTCTCCTGGTAAAGCTCCCAGCGGGGGAGCAAAAAGCTAATGAGGGAACCCCCACCCCTACTCACCTACTCTCCATCCCAAATGCATCGCTAAAACTATGTAATATCCTCTTTACCCCCCCACACCCACGACACCATCTCACAATCGCCTTTTCCGTTTCCGTGCACTGAAAACTTAACTAAAACTCGTTTTCTTCACAACAGTTTCCAAACCAAATGTAAACAGGGCGTGGTGGATCCAATGCTGTCCATTTGGGGACAACAACTAATAGTCAATGAAGATTCGAATGTGTAAGTGTGTGACTCGCCGCTGGTTTGTGTAACGCGTACCGTCTTCCGGTTTCGATGAGGCATCGATCCCTCCTGACGCGAGAGAGAGTACTTATTATGCGATATCGTTTCTTCGTAAAAGCGAATGTTTCACCGAAATGTACCGAGGTTTACGTAAACCCTTTGGGAGGGTGGAAATCAGATGGAAGTTCATGCGTATAGAAAAGGAAATAACTTTTTTTTCACTTCAAACAGGAAGTGCTTTGTGCCTGCATACACTGATTTGATCGTTTCAATACTACAAGTTCATGCAGCTGGCATATTTTCTGTAGCCCATATGCCCTTGTGGCCGAGGAACGCAGGAGATACAATTGTATAACGTCCACATACCATGCACATACATCTGCTGCATGTTTCTCTTCTGTACGCTCTGACCGTTTGTTCCACGAACATATTTCGAACATATTTCTTTTTGATTTCTATTTCCTCACCAAAAACTCTATTCACTGTTGCAGCTGGATTAGTCCGTTTTTACTTATATACACTTGTTTACTTGCTCAGTTTTCTTTTTTCAATGAACTGTTTGACTTTTCTCTTTCCACATTCTGAAACTATATATTTATTCTTTTCTCCTTTCGTTTCGTTTCTTTTCATTTTGCGTTTCCCTTGTCTTGCTTTTGTGCAATCGATTTATTTTTCCGGCGTCTTACACTGACATCACCGGCTGATCCGGCAGGATTTCAAGGACGTTTAGCTTTAGTAACAAGGGCCATGGATTGTATTTAGCCACACCCACCGAAATCCAGAAATTTACCGTTTGCCAAGAATTCAGGTAAATCGTGTTGAGCTGATCTATTCCCAATCTGGATGAGAAATGTTAATTGTTTCCTCCTCCTTACAATCAAATTAAATTAGCCACCAATACAACAACATGCTTGGCGAGCTCTACGTACCTCATGAAATGCCAGAAGCGCCCAAGGAAAGCTTTTTCAAAGGTCTTTTTGGAGGAGGAATGCGCAACCTCGATCGGGAAGAATTATGTGAGTATAGATGAAGCCAACGCGTAAGGAAATAAGGTACATTCAACAAACGATTAATTTTCGATCCTTTCCCAACGCAGTTGGAGAATCCAGTGGCAAGGCGAACCGGTCGGTGGCAAAGCACATCCCAGGGCCGAACGCGAACATTCAGGAGATGAACGCTCGGACCACCTCGGTCACATCGGAGATCAGCAAGGCGCACCAGCTGATGCTGGAGCGTGGCGACAAGCTGAGCCAGCTCGAGGAGCGCACGGAGCGGATGGCGAACGAGGCTCAGCAGTTTTCCAGCTCCGCCCATCTGCTGATGAACAAGTACAAGGACAAGAAGTGGTACCAGCTATAATTCGCCCACCACCGAACAATTCCTATGCTGTCGATGTCGGATGGGTGGAGGAGCGCATGGCGAGTGGGAAGGTCGATCAACACCGTCGACCGGTTTTTAAGTATTGTCGTTTTGTTTTTGGCAGGGTGCGCGCGTGCGGTGTGTTGAAAATCTATGCTAAAAGCACACATATACAACACACACGCCCCCCCCCCCCCCGCACTGCTGGTGCAACAAAATGTTTCTGTTAGGTTCGCTTGTTGCAAAACTGCTCGATTGTTTCCTTCGTTAAAGAAAACTAACTGAGAGATACATGTAAACGCAAAGCGCGGGGAGGACAACAGCAAAGCAAATGCTGGTGGTGTGTGAAAAGGACCCCAAGAACAAGTACATACACACACAAAAAAAAACAAAACCAACATGTAGACAACTAAACGCTCAGACAACAGCAAACACAACACACAACACAACATGTTATAAAACAAATTAGGAGAAAAAGAACAGCTGTGCGGAAGCGTACATCTAGCATTCGGTTTACTCGTTAAAAAGTTTTAGATCATAAGCATTGAACCCAAGTGGAAATGAGGCAAGCAGGCAAGAAAAAGGAGGAGGACGAAAAAAAAGCAAACAGACAAAACGAAAGCAAGCAAACCACATGTTATATTAATTATTTTTTAAACTTATGTAATGATGAAAAACAGCTACAACAACAGCGGCAGCAAAACAAACAAAAAAAAAACAAAGTCATTACTCAGTAAACCACATAACGAAAATAAGACAAAAAAAAACATTATGAAAGTGTTTGCCAGGCAGTTTTCGGATCACAAGTGGTGTCAGTGGTAAAAGAAGAAGAAGAAGGAGAAGAAAAAAAGTAAAATTACTGCGCGTTGCGTATCATTGTAAATAGAACATTTTGATATGACGTGTACTGTACATATGTTGAGAAAAATAGCTATTATTGAAAAAAAAGACACACAAAGGATTGTTTGTTTTCATTCACTGTATTTGATGATTCGAACTGTTACGGGAGTGAGGCTGCTCAGGCCACGGTAAGTTTTATTAGTTACCTAACACGAATGTTTTTGGTCGGAATTTAGCTTCTAATGAATTCCTTTTCATCCTACATATGTTTGGTTCGCGAACATTCAGGAGCGAGGCAGTGGGACTACGAAATGCTACGGAGTTTTACATATTTTGTTAAAATAAAAATAACGTGCTACATCTATCTTAGAAAGTGCTGCAACGGATAGTGCACAAAATTTAAATAACATTTCAAATCGATTTTGTGTGCTGTCATAAAAATGGCCATTTGCTTGACCATAGTGCCAGTGCTGCCAGACAAAGAACTTTGAACATCCGTCGTTTATTGTTAAAATGTTTTGTTTACAATTCAGTGTCCTTGCTGGTTCCGGGCATCAGTGGTTAAATCTCGTACCGTGTGTAACACGATGATTGGATTGTTTCAATTGAATACGATTTCTAGATATCTCTGTTAATAATGTGAGGAAAATTCCAGCACTGTACGGAGGTGCCTAGTGCGACGGCGTCGCTCAACAAATAGGTATTACGTATTTTTTCCTCTTCTGAAAATCTCTCCACTCATTTCCAGGCTCGTATTTCACCAGAGAGAGCGTTCAGATTTATCCAGTTAGCCAGCAAAGTCTAGCGGACGGTCGGTAGTGAGCAGCCCATCTTCTACTTTACTGCATTCCATCGAATCCCAGGCGTAAACAGAGCTAGCTCATCGTATAACCCGTGGATCTACGTGTTGATTTACACCCACATATCGTATTCCCCCCGAAAAGCCATACTTTGCTGACCACTTGTACATACAAGCAACGTATCCAGTGAGCTGAAATATCGCGGGCAGTGGTACTCGGACGGGGATATAATTGCTCTAGAGTCGTGCCAGCTAGAAGTTCCAACGAAGTTGTTATGTCTGCCATCGATCTGCTACGTGAGTTGCTCAAGGCGTCCGAGAAAGCCGCCAACATTGCACGTGTGTGCCGTCGCAATGAGCGTCTGTTCAGCCTGCTGGTACAGGAAAAGGATAAGGATGAATCGAACTCGCGATTCGAGCAGGATTTCAAAACGCTGGCGGACTGCCTCATCCAGGAAATGATAAAGCATGACATCGGAGCGCGGGTGAGTAGGAGGGCCGCCGGAAGTGGCTGCTGCGAGATGATGATCGGTGGTGAATGATATGTAACATCACTTTATCGATTAGTTTCCGGAATTACGTGATAACATTCGAGGCGAGGAGAATGCCAAGTTCACCAATACCGCGGGGGATTCGGTAACAGTAACCGTCACGGACGATAAATCGGAAACGGTGCAATGCCTTGAGAAGGTAAGTGAATGAGTTCACGGTCCTGCGAAGCGTCTCTAGCATACGCTCCCCGAACGTTACGTAATACTGTTTTTCGTCAATTAATACCCTTTCACTGATGCATTCAAGATTCTAAACGGTGACAACGATGCCGTGATGGCGCTCGTTGATGAAGTGTACCGCGAGGTTGAGCTGGATATGGAGAGTCTGGAATTGCCTACCGATTCGATTCCACTCGATAACGATTGGTCCGAGCTCGGCATTTGGATCGATCCGATCGATGCGACCGCTGAATACATCAAGGGCGTAGAAAAGCTCACCAAGTTTCCGAACATTGCCTCCTCCGGGCTCAAGTGCTGCACGGTGCTGATTGGCGTGTACGAAATTTGCCGCGGTACGCCCATCCTCGGCGTCATCAATCAACCGTTCGCCGAGAAGCTGGTGGATGGCGAGACCGACGAGGAAACGGTCAACCAGCAGCCGCAGGGCGGACACGGCAGCTGCCAGTACCGGGGCAAAATCTACTGGGGTTTGTCGGTGGGTGACCTGAAGTTCAACAACATCGCACCGCACGAGCCCGAGGCCCGCATCGCCATACTGTCGCCGTCCGAGCAGTCGAAGTATGTCGACTTCATTCGCAACCAGCTGAAGTACGATGTCATCTACTCGTCCGGCGCCGGCTACAAGATACTGAAGATTGCCACCGGTGAGGCGGAACTGTTCCTGCTCAGCAAAGGCACGACCTACAAATGGGACACCTGTGCGCCCCAAGCCATCCTGCGATCAATGAACGGCGATTTGTTCAATCTGCAGGAAACGCTTATCAACAAATCGGTGAAGAATATCGCGTACCAGGATCGCAAAACGATACGCAATGTCGGCGGCGTCATTGCCTACCAGAATATCGATAAGCTGCGTGAATTTCTCAAACTGTAAGCCTGCCTGGAAGCGAATCCGGAATTCGTGGTGTACTACGGCTAATTATGCTTTTCAGTATCAATTAATGCATCATAATGTCTAGCAGTTTGCATGGAAGCAAAAATATTTAGATACGGATGGCTGTTAATTGTTGATATGTAGAAGTATTAATGTTTAGAAAACTTACATAGTAGTGTGTTTTGCATTACACTAGGGGGCATACGTGGACGTAGTTATATATGGATACGGATCAAAACTCAAGGGAAATTTAGTGAGACTCTCTGTTCAATGAAAGGCTGTCTTTGTAGGGAAAAAGAAAGGTCGCTTTCGGTTTTTATCAGTACTACGTATTTATGGTGTTTATGAATTTTGTGTGCGGTGGAAAGCAAAGTATTCATATTGACAGACCTGAATAATTGCATAGCAATTTCAATTACGAATCAGAATCTATCTGCTGCATTTGCAATACGGCAGATGGTAGAGGAAAGTATATATGATAGATAAGCGTTTGGTTTAACTGAATATTCAATCTGTGAACAAATGAGAATAACCTTTATTTAACGACAAAACTGAGCAAACTTATTTGATCGTCTTGTCCTATTAGGCGTCGAAGCTAAAACGAACAGATAATATATACATATATATATACATAAATATAAACGAAAGCTTACATGTAACAGGGTTAAAAATGTCATCTCAATGCTATAATAATCTGCACGGCCATAGAACGACACAGCGCAAAAACAAAGATAACGACACGTTGTAGAACGCATGTTAGTGAACTCTAGAGTGATATATCTGAGATGTTAGTACTTTCTCCAAATCGACCGTAGGCGTATGTAATCGGTGTAAAATAATCGTAAAATAACGAAGCCAAACACGTGGCGTACGAGAGTTACTTTTGCATTGTATGTGCATCATTGGCGTGTGTCTTGAAGTCAGTCACTGTATTGAGAAATGTCGAACTATGTGGGTTGTATTTTATGGGCTAAAACGCGAACAGCAGATCCCAAAGCTAGGGGAAACACGCCATGTACTGTGGAATGGATAATCTACACCACCGACATGTTAATGCATGTTTAGAATAAATAATATGTTTCATTACTGGTTAGCCAATGCTTTGGACAGGGTAAAACATCTTTAAACTAAATAAATATTCCAATTGCATTTAAAAGTTCCCTCATCAGTGTGCGTACCGTTTTCAAATTTATTTCACCTGCGTCTCAAGACACGAAAAGCGAGCGATTGCGTGCTACCCATTAAATCCGGAAAGTAACGGCCCATTTGAAATCCGTTTCGACCACAACATGTATACTGAGGATTGAATCGTAATAACACAACCGTTAGTGCAGTAAGGAAATTTTATTCATGATTTTACATGATACACGCGATTGGTTAAACCTACTTTGAGGTAACTAAAACGATATGTATTCATGGGTCTATCCTCAAAAACATTTTTTTAATTTTTACTGGCTATAAACTTTCCGAAAAATAGTGTACACACCGCTCACACCTCACCTTCCTTATAGGATGACGTCCGCTTTTCCCGGTTCGAGTGTCAAACAACTGCGCGAACCGGTTCACGTCAAAGTGTGTCGAACATACCGCGGGGAATTTTTACGTGATTTGAAATTATAGCGTCAAAGGCGTTTATTTTAATTTTTTGATGATCAGTTTTTCAAAGATTTAATATCAATCAAATAGTATCTCTCCAACGGAAGAGAAATGTAAATTCATTGTTACAAAACCCGTTGCGACGATAACCTGAAGGGCAAGTGCAGCCTTGGTACGCGCTATTTGTCAAATGTCAAACAGCCGGCTTCGAAATAACAGCGCACGGGGAAGCGGTAACGGATTCAAGCACAAACATGGACCAAAATGCAAGCAACAGTCTGCTTTCGCTTGATAATTTTCCGCCTAGTGCAGCAAGAATGGTTCAACCACTGGTAAGTATTGTAATGGGGGTTTCTTGGCGTGCGCAGACGGTAAACCGGTCCGCTGTTGTTCACCTGCAGATGGGCCACTTTCCCGAGATAGCGTTCCCCCGTGATCGCATATCCGATGAGATGCAGAACGCGGCGTGCAGCAAGCTGTTGCCGGTCACCGAAACGCTAGCGAAGCGCGTCATCAACGCCTACATGGAGCGCGGCCTGCTGGAGGGTCTGCTCGTAGCGCAGCAGTCGGAGTACCTGGTGGTGTCGGCCGTGGCCCGCAAGCTCCTGTCGTTCGGCAACTGGATCGGTGCATTCTGGCCGTCGGGCCCATCGAAGGCGGCAATGAGCCTGTTCGTGAAGCACTCGCAGACACGCAACTGGCCCCAGAGTGTGATACGCGGGCTCGCCTTCCATCCGCGAATCTTCAAGCTGGCCGTCGCCACCGTCAACGATACGATCTGCATCTACACGCTGGACGCGGAGGTGACACCGATCCTGAAGAGCGAGCAGCAGAAGTCGATCACCTGCCTGGCCTGGCGCCCGAACTCGGCCGGCGAGCTGGCCGTCGGTTGCGAAACCGGGGTGCTGCTGTGGACCGTCGATCCGACCAGCCAGTTCTCACGTCCCCTCATCCCACCGATCGCCATGCGGCACAGCGGTAACAAGCACAGCCCGGTGTCGTCCATCAGCTGGAGCAAAAATGGCGACCTGCTGCTCACGGCCAGCGTTAGCGACACCCGGGTGTACGTCTGGTGCCCCGACTATCATCGGTTCGAGGAACTGCATCGCTTCGGCAGACCGTGCGCGTTGGTCGGCTTCGGACCGGTTGGCGCGCAGCTGATAGTGTCGACCACTGGGCAGCAGTTTTTCATCGGTAACCTCCAGGGCCGGTACATGCATACGTGCTGGAAAATAAGGCGCAGCTCGATACAGTCGCTGGCTTGGTCGCAGAACGAGAACCATCTGCTCTACGTCACGACGGAGGAACAGGAACTTTTCCACATACAGTTCGACGGAAAACGTGAGTATTGATTGTCGTGTACTTTCATGTTTTGCATGCGTTTAACATTAATCTGTATAGCTAGCTCGAACCAGCCCATCAGAGTGTTGTATCTTGTGCTCGTACCCGTTTTATTGTTTTTTCGTCGTTTGATTCCTTTCATTCCTTCGTTTGCTCATTTCAAGCCGGCAACAACGGGAAGGGTTGCGCGCTGGTCGACCTGAAGCGTACGAAAACCGCCGACGGGTTGATAATCGGCGGCATGCCCCAGTCCATTGCCTGGTGCAAGCGGGACATGGTGCTGGCGATCGCGTTCAAAGATACGGCTGTGATAACCGTCTTCCTCACCCACGTCGACCGGCACAAGTTCTCCATCAATCCGTACTGCCTGATCACCGGCGTCGGCCTGAGCTATCCGTGCTGCATGGTGTTTCAGGAGAACTATGCCGAACGGCAGGGCAAACCGGCGCAGTCGGTCCTTACGGTCGGCTGGTCGTCCGGCACGATTTCCTACTACCAGATGAAGGGCCACAGCGTGGAGTACAAAGTGCTGCGTCACTCGACGCCGCTACTGGTGAACGATTCTTTGAATTGAAAGTTGTATAATTCCGTGACATTTTCTATTGGGGATGTTGAGCAGAAGAAAAATTAACCTTATAATACGTTGGTCAGAACGTTCAAATTGTTGTTTCAAAATGGTCCAATTGTTTCGATTACCTCTCAACCCTTACGGTATTTTCTGTTCCAATAAAAATGAATTAAATATTTATTAATTCACTTTGTTCCTCACCAGTAGCCAAACTATATCACTATAGTAGGTGTTGCAATAGTAATAGTGTAGCATACAGTTTTTGTCACTTCGCAGTGCAGTTTGTTTCCCCTTTTGACTCACATTATATAATTCTACCCCCGCGGTCAATAGTTATCAAGAATCGTTTATATTATACAAATAAGATGCATAACGTAAACCTCAAGGTGGAGCTCAAAAATCCCCGACTCCGGTATGATAATCGTTATCATCAATATTCTGCCCTGCTGCCAAACTCCCCCCGCTTTTCGTTTCGGTTGCGAATGCTGGGATTTTCGTTTGGCCGGCAGCATACAGCATGTCTTTATTATGTCTTTTTGACCTGATCATTTTCCTGATCGTCACAAATGTAGGATGGTTGACACACAAGAAACTCGGGTTGTTATCAGTACCGCGAGCGTTTGTTTCCACGCTTCCGTTTGGGCTAGTGTATGTTTTACCGATCGGACACACAACGGTAGAGTATAAAAAGGGAGATGCTGCTAGCTCCGGCTGATAGACGGCAATCGAGCGCAGCGAGCCCCGGATCAGGTCCCGTCGTCGAAAAGGTTTAGGTTGAGAGGTTTTTTTAGCGTTGTACGATGAACGTACTACGTACAGGTAGGTGTATGTTGTTGGCCCTGGCGCTCGTGGTCGTCGGTGCCTTCGGAGCTCCGTCGGCGGAGAAGGATGGAGGGACGGTTCGCTGGTGCGTGCCGGAACAGCTGCAAGCCAACTGTAGCCGGTTGACGAGTGCGGCCGGTGTCGGGATCGAGTGCGTCAGTGGACTGGACCGCACCGAATGTCTGCGCATGGTGCGGAATCGGCAGGCGGACTACGTGATGGCCGATCCGGAAGACCTGTACGTCGCGATGAACATGGAGAACCAGGACTTTGTGGTGTTTGCGGAGCAGCGCACGACCGAGGAACCGACGGCACCGTTCCGCTACGAGGGCATCATGCTGGTGCGCGCTGCGGACGGTTTCAGCAGCCTGGCGGACCTGCGCGGCAAAAAGTCCTGCCACACCGGGTTCGGTCGGAACGTTGGCTACAAGATTCCGGTGGCCCGGCTCCAGCGTGCCGGTCTGCTGAAGCTCCCGGTCGCCGACGGTGCGCTGTCGACGGTGGAGCGCGAGCTGAGCGCCCTATCGGAGCTGTTCAGTGCGTCCTGCCTGCCCGGTACCTACTCCCCCCATGCCGACATCGATGCGCTGCTGAAGCACCGGTACGCAAACCTCTGCGAGCGCTGCGACGCTCCGGCACAGTGCGGCAAGCAGGACAAGTACGCCGGCTACGAGGGCGCCATCCGCTGTCTGGTGGAAAACGGTGGTGACGTGGCATTCACCAAGACGATCTTCGTGCGCAAGTACTTCGGGCTACCGGTGACCCCGGGTGGAACGGCACAACCTGCCCGCAATCCGGCGGCCCGCCCGGAAGACTACGCTTACCTGTGCGAGGACGGCACGACACGCCCGATCGCGGACGGTACGGCGCCCTGCTCCTGGGCCCAGCGCCCCTGGCCGGTTCTGCTCACCAACGGCGATTACAGTGGGACTCGCTTCCAACGGCTGCAGGCTGTCACCAGCCAGCTCGATCAGTACTACACCGACTCGCAATCGACGGCGCCCGAGGCCGACCGGGCGGCGGCGGTAGCGCTTGGCATCAAGGCGACCAATCCGCTCGTCAACCGGACGGAACTGGCGGCGCCCCGTGACTATCTGCAGAAGGCCAACTACGTGGAGGTGATCGAGCGCGAGGGACCGTACGGCAGTGCGGTACGGCTGTGCGTTACCAGCGAGCCCGAGCGCCAGAAGTGCGAGCTGTTGCGACGTGTGGCGTACTCCCGGGACATCCGGCCGGCGTTCCAGTGTGTGCTGAAAACGGAAGAGGCGTGCATTGCAGCGGTTCGCAGTGGACAGGAGGTGGACGTGGTGGTGCTGAAGAAGCACTCTGCACAGCTTAAGCCGATCGTGACGGAGGTTTTCGCTGACCATCCGGCCAAGACCAACGGAGCGAAGAATGGTGAAGGAAGGTAAGTTTTACCATTTTTCCCTGTTACGTTACAGCGATTTGCAAATCAACATTCGAGTCCAGCTAATTTGTTCGTCAAAGTCCTAAACCGAAGATGGCATATCTCAACAACAACAGAATGGTAGAGTACTTCACAGAACGCTTACACGCCGGGAACTGATCTTCGAAATGATCATCTGTTTTTGATCTTCCCTTCTGGTGTTTGTTGTTATATACCGTGTCACAGAGTTTAGCCGGTGATAAACGTAGCCGACATTTCATACGATGTATTACAGAAGAGGACCTTTGCTGGACTTGAATATTGGTTTTTAAATCGCCTTTAAAAAAAAAAACATTTGGACGTTAAGTGGGGCATATTCCTGGTACAGTCCGGATTATCTGAACTTTATCGAATGGTTAATGGCTTCAACACACAACCATAACCCCCCCCGTGCAATTGCTTTATCTAACCAATTTCTATTTCCCCTCCTCTGCGCTCTCTCCCGCGCAATAACTCTATATTAAAACCACCAGAGCATACGTTTACGTGCGTCCGGATATGGATGAAGCGGCACAGGACAGCATTGTGCACGCGTTCGTCGCGCTGTCCGAAACGTTCGGGGCTGGCAAGCCGAACGCACTGGTGTTCCGGCTGTTCGGTCCGTTCCGGGTGGAAAAACAGGCCGACCCGGTCAGTAACCTGATGTTCCACGACAACGCAGCCAAGCTGACGTCACTCAACAAGAACTCCTTGGAAGACAATTAGTGCCAAATATTTCCCTGACAAAGAGATATGTAGGTGATCCGGTGATTTCAGCTTGTGGTGGTGGTGTTTCCTTGATAACGGACAAATAAATAATCTTCTTAGCAACTTCGTACGCTATCGGTGGTTGGTAGAGTTTCCTGAGCAAATACAAACACTGGCTTTGCCTAAACTATCCGCAGAAGTCTGGTAATGAGTGAAGCACGAACCACGTCCGCATTGGTGTACGCAAATATCGTATGATTGATGTTGATTGGAAACTTCCGATCGCACTTGATTTTATCCACAAACAGTGGAATATTGACAACACTACCAGCCTTTGGAGTTTTCAACGATCTTCTGCTAATGTTTATTGTTTATTGCCTTTGTTGCCTGAGTTCCTCCTCTCGTTGAAGTTTCGTTGTTGGTTCATCTCCTCGAAAGATGTTGCTTATTGGTTGATAGAGGCTTGAGCTCGGCGATAGAATTATTCACGACGTGACCGTAAAAGAGTGTCCAAGAGAATCACTTGATGCTCTTTTTGTCCAAAAACTTGGCCGCCTTGTACATCGTCACGTTGTAGAACTTGGAGAGGCCCGTGCCCTTGGGTGGTTTCGCTAGGCTATCGGTGGATGGCGCCCGTCCATCCACCAGTCCGTTCGCTCTGCTCAGCTGCTTCGTTGTGGTGTAGACCGCGTGCATCCTGACTGGTTCCTCCCGCTCCGCCATCTTGACGCGGACCAGCTGCTGTATGGGTTGTAGCTCCACCTCCGTGCTGCCGTGCTGTGCGGGCGGTGTTGATACGAGCGGTTGGGCCAGCACCGGCACCGAGAATGCCAGTTTCATACTTCCGGTTGCTCGCACCGGCGAGCTACCAGCAGCATCCTCATCGACGTACGGCAGAAACACGTCGTCATCGTCTTCATCGGCGAGGGCAATGGTGGCATCGCCTTGACGTCCATTCGACAATGGTTGACCGCTGGCGTACCATTCACCCGTTCCTTCTGCTACCGGTTGCTTCCGAACGATGATGTTACCTTCCGGGACGCCCTTAAGGTTGACATTTTCGATATGTTTGCAGCTGTAGTCTGGCGCACACGATGGGCTAGAGCATCCCGATGCGTCCAGCTTGGCCAGACTGCGACTCCCCACTGGTCCAACTTCCAGAATTCGTACACGATAGTGTAATACCTACGTAGAAAGCCGTAAAGAGTATCGTGAGCACAACTCTTGAGTTCTTAGCTAAGACATTTGAGACAAGAGCGCACCTAGTAGTAACCAATCGTTAAGTTTGGTGATTGCGATAACTAATGCGGGGCTTTATGGAACTCATTTGAGCGATATTATCACACCCCGCCCGCCATTGCTATCATTGTTCAATCAAAACGCCGTCGCTAATCAAACGACCTTTGCTGTATACTACATTGTGTGTACGTACTGACTCACCTTGTCTTCCGCCATAAACCGTAACGCCTCGGAGAGGGGAATCTTCACGCAGTGGCCATCCTTGAGGAAGTCTGGATCGAGCTCGGAGTGGCAGGGGAAGCGCTGCACCAGCAGCTTCCAGGTGTCGACCGGTGAGTAGAGTTCCAGCTCGAACGCATACCGGGCGCTCACCTTGGACTCCTTGGTGGAGCAGATTACCGTCCAGAGCACGGTCAGGCTGTCCGGGTTGTACACCTGGTACAGGTTGAACGTCTCTTCGTGCGCCCGGAGGACGTAGTAGGCCACCACCAGCTGTGCGCCGCCCCGCTGCCCACCACTCTCGTCGCCGTAGTCCCACTGGAGCGCCACCGTCGGCTCCTGGTACACGCGTTCGGCGTGCGCCGCCAGGCAGTGCTCCATCCAGTCTCGCTCGCATCCCTGCCAGCCGCAGGCGTCCCACACCTTGCCCATGAAGCACTCGATCGGCTTGTAGCTGCAGCGCTCCCGGTGCCAGCGGAGCAGCTGCAACGGCAACCGGACCGTGCAGCCCCGGGCCGCGTTCTTGCACGGGAACTGCACCTTCGACACGATCGCCTCGAGCGTGTAGTTGCGCAGCTCGCTGAACCGGTCGCCGCACAGCGGACACACGCCAAACTTGCGCCGGCAGGCCGCGCAGATGCTGTGCCCGGTGCAGCACATGGTGATGGCGCCGTCCATGGGTTCCGCGCACCCGGGACACTTCACCTCCGCCACGATGCTGTCGTAGTGTTTCAGGGTGATGCTGAAATGGCCGTCGCCGTACACCAGGATCGAAGACTTCCGACACTCGGACGACGAGTCCGAGCGTATGCTCGGCGACTGCGGCTCCTCCAGCGTGCCCAGCTTCACCACGGCCAACTCCGGTTCTCCTGCTCCTCCTCCTCCTCCTCCCCCCGATGCACTCGCCTCACGTTCCATCGCAACCGAGACGAAAACTTAAAAAAAACAACAAAAAGGAAAGGAAGAAGAGTGCTGAACCGTGACCACACAGCACGACGTTGGAGTAACGACTGACACCGAGCGAGCGCGCGCTGAGTGTTTGTGCTGTGAGTGTGCTGCGCCTGCAGCGAACCGGAACGTCGCACCGACGCCCGTTTGGATACCTGCTCCACCGCTGATCCCGCTACCTCACCCGGACCAGACTCTGTGCGGGGGTGAGAACCTGCGGAGCCAAACATCCCCTCCCCCGCTATATGCGCACCTGCTCACACCAATCGATGCCGATCGCCCGTATCGGACGCGTGCATTACGGAGTCCCTACTGCTGTTTATCTTATCAGCACCGATGCCGCAGTTTTGTGACGAGCGTTGCGGTTATCCGGTGTATCTCCACAACGACGACGACATCCATCAACCGCTGCGACGGAAGCGCCTCGTCCTGCCCTCGCCGGAAGTCAACAACACACACACACACGGAGCAGCTAGTTCGTGATCCTGGGCTGCTTCGACCGACGACAGAAAGGGGTAAGCGATTCTCTCTTACGTACGTAGTTTTTTAAATCGGATTTGGGGGATTAGGGCTTACCTCTACTACCCGTCATCATCATCACCATCATCGATGCCGAGCTGCGGGCAGTCGAAACCCTGCGACCGTGACCGTGTTCCGGCTCATGACCCACGCACACACCCTGCTCGAGCGTTTAGGTTTTCCGTTTTGGAGCTCTTACCACTTTCACTACCTTTTACGAGTCAAGGCGTTTCTCTCATCCAGTCTTGATTGTTGTGTAAGAAAATCGATTGCGATGTTTGTCTCAAACGTCCTTTATTTTCGTTGTTCTAGTGGGTAAAAAATGGCTAACTGAACCCTTTATAGTGGGGTTTGATTTGTCAAGTGTTGTGCTTTGTGACTCGAGAAAATCCTGGAGTACCTAACTATACCGAGGAACTGCCAACCGTGTGGTTGGTTCAACTTGAAAGATAGTACAAACAGGTGTTCGTACCAGGTCGATGCGGTGCGTTGCTGGCGCACGTTTGTCATTCGGCATTTCCATTGCCATTCGTTGCCGCCACCTGCTGCTGCGCGGAGATGTATTCGAACAGTGCACGCTGTGTCAGCACCCCAACCAGCACCTCCTTGCTCGATGCATCGATGGCTTAAGAAAAGAAAATAGAATTTCAGATGTTGGAAAAGTGTGTTTTGTATGTTTTGCGTCTTACCAGATTGTTCTTGTTTGGTGATCAGGACGAAGCTGTCCTTCTCAAGGATACGGGAAGCGCGCCCGACGTTGTCGTTCTGGTCGACTTTGACGAACTGCTTGAAAATGGCGCGCGTGACCGGGTCGGTTGGTTTCGCCTGGCGGTTCAACACCTTGGCCATCAGGTTCGGCAGGTGCACAACGCCCTTGATGGTCCTGCAAAATACAGTTTGACATTAGTTTGCTCGATCTGGCGTGGGTGGGTAGGGAATGTTGTTACCCTTTTTCGTCCACAACAGGCAGCTGGTCGCGATTGTTCTGTTTCAGCAAGGCGATGGCATCCTCCAGGTTCGCATCGACGCGCACTGTTACCGGTGCGTCGATCGGTACGGAGTGTAGCTTATTGTTCCACCACCTTTGGGAAGACGGGAAGGATGTATTAGAGCACGGAATAATACAACAGTCGAATGAGATCTAGTCATACTTCTGATCGTGGCAGTTTTCCGACTCCTTGAAGTTGCGTGCCTCCATCCAGTTGTCTGAGACGAACTTCGTCAGGTAGTTGCGGATGTTGTCCGGCAGGATGACGACACAGTTCTGGCCCTCCGTCAGCGTTTTGGCCGCCTCGAGTGCGACGTGCAGGTTGCCACCGCTGCTTCCACCGCACAGCAGTCCCTCGTCGCGAATGAGCCTTCGAGCTAGGGGTAGTGCGGCACGGTCGTTGAACTTGTACCACCGGTCAACGACGGACCGGTCGAGTACGGTGGGCAGAAAGTCATACCCTACACCCTCGACCTCGTAGAAGCTCACCTCCGTACGATTCAGCTCCTCCGGCTCGGCCAGAATGGAGCCCTCGGGGTCGGCGGCGATGACCTGGCACGACGGGCAGGACTCCTTGATCTTGCGCCCGATCCCGGTCATCGTACCACCTGTCCCGGTGCCGATCACCACCATGTCCACCCGCCCGTCCAGCTGCTGCACGATCTCGGCCCCCGTGCCGTCGTAGTGCGCCAGCGGGTTGCCCGCGTTGCGATACTGGTCGAGGATGACCGAGTCCGGGATGGAGCGCTGCAGCCGCTGCGACACCGCTATCAGACCCTCCGGCGAGTCGAAGGCCGCCTCCGTCGGCGTACGGATCACCTCGGCACCGAGCGCCTTCAGCGTGTCCACCTTCTCGTTCGACATCTTCTCCGGCATCACGATCAGGCAGCGGTAGCCGCGGGCGGCCGCCGCCATCGCCAGCCCGATGCCGGTGTTACCGGACGTCGGCTCGATAATGGTGCAGCCCGGCTTCAGCAGACCCTGCCGCTCCGCCTCCAGCACCATCCGCACGCCGATACGGTCCTTCACCGAGCCGCCCGGGTTGAGAAACTCACATTTCACGTCTTCCGAGGGCGCGTGTGATTAAACACAAAAAATGCAAAAAAAACAGATGTTAGTCTCTGTGTGTGTACGCTCGGATAAGAGCGCAAGATCAGCTATACTCACAAACGTTGCACTTGAGACCGTACGACTGTGGAATTTTGTTCAGCTTCACCAGCGGCGTGCCACCTACCGCTTCCAGAATTGACGGAAGTACCGATGGTTTCGGGGCGCTACGCGAAAGAAGACACAAATGTTCATTAGACCAACAGATTAGCGATCGAAATCCCTACAGGAGTAGGACGGAGAGGGCGATGCAAAATACATCGTGGGTTAAAAACATCCTGACATTGGCGCGCATCACTGATAACGTGTTATTTAAAATCGCAAGGCCCAGGGGGGTCCTGACGCGCGCGCGGGGGGATCCCTAATCACGTCAGTTGATATAAATATTTTGCTGCACACCATTCTTTTCCGGACGTTTCCAACGGCGACAAGCACGTTTCCGACGTTGTGGCAGCAAAAAAGAAAAAAGGTGTAGGAATCTGGGATCACCCATTGTAAACAGACATCACCTCATGCAGGATGGCTGCTGTCGTTAAGAGACCACGTTCCTTGCGAGAAAACACTTTAAAGATAGTAACCTCAATTCCGAATTTATAAAACCCATTTTTGTTGACAGATAGCATCGGATACGATCGTCTGATAAAATCAAAAACGTTTTGATTTTATCGTACGACAAGCTTCATCTGTCAAATCCCCATACATTCCCACTTGACAAAGCTTGCATGCGAACTCCTAATTTTGTCTCACCTCGATTTTGCCCCATACAAAAATGGGAGAAGTTAGGAAAAGTCAGGAGTTTGAGCCGACTTCTCCCATTTTCTCCTAAAATTTGTATGGGCAAAATCGAGGTGAGACAAAATTAGGAGTTTCCAACCGTCAAATTGTCAAGCGGGTTTTCGCCTGCCAAAAGCGGACGCGGTAAAAATCGGACGAGTACCAGACACCAGCCACCAGCAGAAATACACTACGCTTCTTCTACGCATTGCGACTTGATTGGGTTGTTGTACAAAAAAGTATATTCCCAGACTAACATTTATGCTTATCTACCCAACATTAGGAGCTTACATTTTAAAACTGAGGAGGCAAAAAAAGAAGACGTCCAAGAATGTGACGTCGGTAAGGAAGATTCTAATCGCTCGCAGCCACCACGTGCGAAATGAAGAAACGAAAAATCTGTCCGTGATCCTTAACCTGCCCCTCCACGGATTGGGTTCTAATCGGCCATCGGCCTTTTGTGGCGGTCGCAAGACATCACAGACAGCTGGCGGGAGATGACGCAAATTCGGTTTCAATCGTTGGCACCGAATCGGGTGTACCCCTCTCCACTACTTACAGTGGTGCATGGTGATGCGGGCTGGCAACTTCGGTGCCAAGGGCCCAGGTACAGCGGGAAGGTTGATCGGGTCGTATGAAGTTTGCCATCGGGTCCTCGTCCGTTTCCGTGCGGGGCTGGTTCACTGACCGGTGCCCGTTCATGGGACAGTTGCGATGGTTGGATGTCGCCATGTTGTCCGTTCCCTTCGACGCTCGGTGTGTTGATGGTGAGGTCAATCAATTCGGTCAATCTGCTATCGTGTGCTGATTTATCAGGGCAGCCGCTGCTTCAGCACAACACGTCGCACAGCACGCGGTACTAGGTGATTCTTCTTTTCGGTCGCGGTTAGGTTGTTGCGTGATTCTAAATGGAATACCTTTGGGCCCTTTGACGGATCTGCAGAGAACGCTCCCACTGGAAAGCACGAGCACACGCGCGGGCTGGTTTGGGTCTGGTACACGCACACTACACGAGAAAACGTGGCACTCAGGTTCAGGTGTGTTTACAAGGGAGTGCAGCCAAACGTCACCGCCGGCTCTTCGATGCTTCGGTGGCCAAGCTCTATTAACAGCAGAGACTTGCGCTTTTCGCTGCAGGAACTCGAGGAAATCGATGCGCTGGAAATCGCACCGACAATCTCGCGAAAACAGCTCTCGTAGCCACACGTCGTAGGGTTGACACACTCTGCAACAACACGGTGCAGTTCAGGCGATGGCCAGCAATGAAATGAGTACTGCGGCCGAACGCACGTCGTTCTTAAAAATGGTTCACCGTCGGATCCGTTACCAACCCAGCCCGCCGTTTCGTTACTCCGCTACTGGGCCTAGCGGTGTGTGTTACCGCGCGCTTCGGGATGGTAGTGGTTACTGGTTTTGGTGGTTTTTTACACCGCCGTCTCTCCGCAGCTACCACACAGCATCTCATCGCAGCATCTCCAAGTCGCTCCAGAACTATCAGCTCCTTCCGCGGTTTCGGTTTTGCGGCTTCTTTGCTGATAACTCGTGGATCCATCGGATGGAGCTGCCTCTGCTCTCGCGCGCTCGCTGTTAATGTTGACCCCTTCTCGATCTTCCCCAATCTCGCCAATTGACCGCATGCTTCGGATGCTCTCGTGCTTTGCTTCTCCAGCGCTGGAAAATAAGGAAATCATTTGGTACTGCGCTGTATCGTGTTTGTAGTGCTGCGAACTGAAATTCCTGAACTCGTTCTCACAACGATAAGCTGCGATGGTTGTGTTCGAGGATACCGCAAATCGCGGTTTTTCCACCGTGAAGAAGGAAATTGTTACACTTCCGAAACAAAGCGAACGTTTAACAAATCCTCAAATGTATTCGCAAGCAGAAATAAGAAAAATAAAGCAATGCTTTTCTATGGGAATAAATTACATCACTTTAAGGGTTAAGGCGGCGCGTAAGCATGTAACGAAGTGCACTCGTCTGCTATAAATTGCATTCTTTTCACTCCGTTCTCACGTTGCAATTTGATTGTGCGTCTTTTAACTGATTTTTCAAAACAGAAACTATTTCGCGCCTTGTTTGTATGCCCCTGATGCAATCTCTTTCTTCGCACATAACGTCCGATTGAGAGCTTATCTTTGCGTTCCGGTTTTGCTTATTCAGCTGGTTTCTGCGAGCGCATTTGTTTGCTATGTATCTCTTTTCAACGGATAGACGATGATCAAAGAATTCGCATCGAAACATAACGTTTACGTTTAGATTCTTTCCTTTGAAGTTGGAAGACTCCTTCAAAGACAGTGAATCATAATTTCTATGTTTCCAGAGTGTATTTGAAAATATTTCTATTTCTTGGTGTTGCTGCAAATATGTTTGAAACGTTGAAAATATGTAGTTTTAGCTATGTTATCTCGTGTTAAAAGATACACTACGATCAAAGACGTTTTTATTGTGATTCCCTTTCTTTGAAGCTCCAACGGTCTTCAAAGAGAATAAATAATATTTTTTATTTTTCCATAGAGAATTGAAAAATATTTTTATTTCTCTCTCTTGCAAATGTGTTTGAAACGTTTAAAATTTGTAGTTTTAGCTATGTTATCTCTTGTTAAAAGATACACTACGATCAAAGATGTTTTTATTTTGATTCCCTTTCTTTGAAGCTCCAATGGTCTTCAAAGAGAATAAATAATAATTTTTATTTTCCATAGAGAATTGAAAAATATTTTTATTTCTCTCTCTTGCAAATATGTTTGAAACGTTTAAAATTTGTAGTTTTAGCTATGTTATCTCTTGTTAAAAGATACACTACGATCAAAGATTTCCCATCGAAACATAAAGTTTGTTTTTTATTCCTTTCTTTGAAGCTCCAACGGTCTTCAAAGAGAATGAGTAATAATTATTATTTTTCCTCAATTTATTCCTTTCCTTGAGGCGTTGCCAATGTGTATTTCTTTACTATGCGTTACTAAAAAAACACGACGATCACAGGCTTTCCATCGAAACATATTTTTTATATTTTCACACTTCACTTTGGAGCATCAAAGAAAATGAATCAGAGCATGTTTCCAGAGAGCATGGGAAAACGTGGCCAGTTTCTTCCTGTTTCCTATTTGCACGTTTAGAAACGTTCCCAATGTTTGTATTGAGATTCTGTTCTTCGAAGCTAGAACGTTCCTCAAAAGGAATGAATCATATGCTTTTGTTGTCCAGAGAGCATGGGAAAACAATTCCGGTGAATCTGTGCCGCTTATTTGCACGTTCGAAAACGTTGCCAAGGAAAACCCCGTCCGATTGAAAACAACAATTGTCAAAACAACAACCCTGCCTGAACACCGTTATCAGCGCTAGGTCCAGTAAACCCTTCGTGACGTGCAAATATCGCGACTCGGTCGAGTTCATCCCCCGCGAGACTTTAGAAGTGAACATCCCCAAGGCCGCGGATCGCGAATATACGCACCTTTTTTTTTTCTTTTCCCTTACGTGGAGTTCATTCCACGGCGAGATGACGGGTTTGTCTGCTGAATCATCGTCCGGCGTTCGGCGTACCAGGAAAATATAATGACGTGTTCGTGCTGGCCATGCCGCTGATACAACACACCGGGCTTGCTTAGCATTTCTTCCCGGCTAGTGGCGAAAGGGAGCTTGGAGAAACTTCTAACGATTGCTCCTATCGACTGCTGCAACGGAAAATGCACTTGCACAACACCGAGAGGGAAAGGGTTATTTAATATGACGAAATATGTGCCTGCCACTAACGGCCGGTTTTACATCACCTCCGGCTCGTGAGTCACCGGAAATGAGTGTAAGGTACGTGGAGTGTCATCATTGCATTTGCAATTGCAGCAACCGTTGTTCACTGGGCAGTCCTTGTCTTTTCTCTAAGGTCAAGTTTGGCAGAACAGTTCGAAAGGAAATGCAAGCAATTAAATACCTCATAAAATACAAAGACCATGGAATTTAGCTTTAGTCATGGTGTAAACAACTTTCATCATCCCCCCCCCATTATCCAGCTGTGACGGCGAACTAACGGTTTACATTCGCGAGCGAATAAAACATGATCGGAAAAGGGCTAACAAAAAATAGGCGTAAAGATTGTTTTCATATCGCGCCCCGGGAAAATACGTACGTTCGTGCACGCTCTCAGACGGTTTTCCTAACGTCCACGAGCTGCTTGTTATAGTTTTATTTTTTCCACACACATCCCTGTCCGGCTGCTTGATAGTAGTAGGTTGATGGTGGTTTGTTTAAGCAAAAGTTTTCGATTTTGATTGTGGGTTGGTTCTTCCGGATATCGGTGCCGATGGTTCTCTCCTATCAGACCACTCGTTTTTGCCTCAGCTGACCGAATCGGATGAATAATCAGCGAAGCCGGTTGGAATTCCCGGCTGCACATAAAAAAAAAAACACGTCATTGCCGTGCAGCGGTGCGGGGATGACGCAATTTTCCAGTTTCGCTCTCTCACCCCCCCACTCCGATAGAGACCAACGCATGCATTCCAATGGTCATCAACTGACGCTGTTTGCCGTTTGGTGGATGTGTATTCATCGTGACTCGCGCGATTCCCCAGAATTTGACCGTCGAAAAACGGTATCAGGCGCCGGAAGATGTGATGGATGGTGGAAGCCCTCGCCTGCTTCATCATTCGCTAAACTAGAGAGATGAAAGCAAACGCCTCAGGTTCACCCATCACGACATCTACTTCGAACTTTCAGGTTGTTAAAATATTGTAGTTCTGTTTTTCGCATTCGCGTTCCGTTGAACCGAGAACATTTAAACGTGTAGGACGTTAGAAAAAAAAAGCCGCACTATCGAACAGGTTGTCATTAGGTTGTTGCGGAGGAGAAAAGCTTCGAGGCTGCACTACTAGCTCCTCTCTCCCCTTCCGCGTGCATACATTTTCACCAACTCCCAAAATTGCACAACCTACGTAACGAATTACAACAAATTTGCGCAATATTAGAATGACTTTGAATTTGACCCGCTGACGCACACAAGCCTCCAGTGACTCATATCATATGTGGTTTTCTTCTGGTTCTCCGGTATTACGGATCGGTGTAAATACGGGTTATCCCGCCGACTTGTACCACACCGAGCACATGGACTTTAAAAGCGCGCGCGCCGGTAAACATGTTCGGACATGTTTTGGCGTGTAACGTTTCCCGCGTGACACACAGCCGCCCAGGTTGAATGGTGTTGGCGCCGGCAAGGTAACGCTGATCTTTAGCCGTTCCGTAACGGCTTTTCTAGTAGCTTGCTTGCCGATGAGAGGACGATGGTGAAAGACTTTCGCAGTGATTTATCTATCTGTCGACAAGGACTTTGAATTTACTTGTTTCGACAGACAAGATAAACCATTGCGAGCAAGATCTTCTGGTGTTCCATGTCCGCCTCCCATGGACTGCTCCCTATCCAGAGGTGATTCACACTCCACTGAAACTTCTTAATCACAGCTCGCCACTTTTCACAAACATCTTGCACGGTTCGTTTCGAAACACCACACACCACTTGCTCCAACTACTAAACAACACGGCCCGTGCCGGCTCGACGGCCAGCGATGAAATAAAGCAAATTCGCCGCGGAACCTCGCTTTTATTAATGCCGCCCTAAGTTCATTTCGGCGAAGTTCATCTCGCGGTGATTCATCTGCGTGTACGCGCGCGCTCGCCATTGGGAATTCGTGGCCACATATGCCTCTGATTCACGGCACGGTCTTTGGTGGACCACAATTATCGCGTCCAGTGAGCAATGCCCTATTGCTGGAAGGATAACATACACTGGAAATGCAACCGTTGTTAAATGATCGCAACATTCCGCAATCTGCTATTGTTTGATACTTCAGAACGACCCTCACAATTACGAACAAATAGAGGGAACGATCAATTGATCGTGACATAGGCGAATAAAAAAAAAACCAATGATTTAAGATAATTCAAATATTTTATATTTAATTAGTGAACAGTGGGACTAGGCCTCTCTCCTTAGAGAGATACTGTGACCGAAAGACGGTAATTCGTAGATCGGTGGTCAGCCGTTCGTAATACAAAACCAAAAACACTGACATATAAATCTAAGGTTTATAACTGCATCCTGCAATTTTGAATCCTGTAATATCAATACATATTTCAGTAGCTAAAAGTTTCTACTACTTAAAAGTAAAGTTCCTATAGGTGACTGTTTTGTTTTTTTAGAATCTGGTAGTTGGTATTATTAGTCACTAATTTTAAAAATAAATTACTTTATCTGCAACCTGTAAAAATATTTAAAGTTTTAGAACGCGACCTGCATAATTTATTGCAGTGTTTTACTCTGTACACCAACGAACAACGTAAAAAAGCATGCGAAACTAATGATGAAAGTATTTTCGAAATTTCATGTTTTGGTTTTGTGTATTTTAGATAATGCTACAATGTTCTGTGCTTGGAGTTTGGAGTCTGGATCAAAATTCCAGTGTCAAAGGTACACAAGTTTAATAAAAAAGAATCAATTAAGACTGGTGGTAAAGATCCTTTTGATTTTGTTTTGGAGGAAACCGTTAAGGTTACTGCATGCGGAGTGCCTCAGAGATGGGTCAGCTGAAAGCGACATGCAGCAACATGTTCTTGCGTGCACGATCTGTGGCCTTAGAGGGTCGGGTTGGTCGTGTTTTTTTCTTCCATCGGGAAGGGAATCATCACGCTAAAGAAGGGGAATCGTTTGAGAAACCTCTGACTGGCGAAAGCGACAATGGAAAAGGTGCTGACGCATAGCCACGGCTGTGTGTGTGCGTGTACCAACACCCGGACCCGGGGACTGCATCGTGTTCGTGTCCGTTCGGTAGGCGCCCTTCTCGAGTTTAAAGTTATGCTCAGCATTTCCGTTGGCTTGCGCTTCCCATAACGGACGGTGGAAAACATGAACTCTCCTGTTTGGTTTTCTCCGGCAGGGAATTTTGTGTGCGTTAATCTTAACCATGTGTTGCACGGTGGTTGAAATTTGGTTCAGGAGCCGTTGGGGGGGATGTTTAATGAGAATATTGCATTCGAGAAGTCATTCATCAAATACCTGAATGTGTTATTTAATGCAGAAAAGTATTAGACTCATTCAACATTCATAGATACGAAAACTATAGTATTTTCGCGACAGAACACACCTGTGTGAATGTGAGAAAATGCACCAACTACTAAATCAATTCAAAGATATTATGATATTCCACTTATTACAATTATTTAATTGTCGTCATAAAATATGTGAATTTTTGCTACGAAACAAATATTTATTTAAGTTTTTACTCATTTTATCAAATTTAGCTTATTTATATTTTAGTTATTTTTGTTCTGCTTACTGAAGTTTGAGAGTTTACTTTTTTCCTTTTTTCTAACGGAAACACTACTTCTTTTATGGACTCCGGGTTGGATTTTTCTTTCTAAGGTTTAGATAAAATACAACATGAGTCAAAGTTTTTTAATTTGTTTATAATTTTTTGTTTTATTTTGTAAGCGAGCTGCATATCTTAACATTGCCTAACCCTTCCCACACCAACAAGGAACATTGATTGAGTTTCAATCTGAACTGTGCCTTTTTTTACCAAACCCACCATACCATCTAAGTACCGCTAGTTATGGGGAAAGAAAATTATTTCTTTTTCTTTCATTTCTTTCTCCGCTCTACAGGAAGTACAGGATGGTCTGAACGGCCATGTACGCCGTCGGAACCATCGCGCCCATGAAGGCGAGGAAGCGGGCCGGCTGGGGTACAATGAACACGGCGTACACCAGCGTGTGGATAATGCGGGAGGCCGCTACCAGCCGGAACAGGTTGATCGCCAGGAACGGAGCCGGGTTGGTCAGCAGGTACAGGAACCCGATCGCGAAGAATGGCAGGATGTTCTCCAGATCGTTCTGGTGCGCTCTAACAAGGTAAAGAAAGGCAAGGTTTGGGTGATTAAATGGGTCCAACGTTTTTTTCTGTCGTGACGACAAACCGTCCCTTACCTGCGCACTCGCTCCACGTCCGGATCGTCCAGCTTCGGCTTCAGTTTCCTGCTAACCGCACTGGCATCTTCTGGATTGGCAAAGGCCTATAATGAGCAACGAAAAAGAAAACCGCGTTAACTCTCCGTCATGCTATTCCTTTAAAGGTAACATCCTACATCGAACCGCTATGCAGCCATTCCGAGATCGATTGTATTCAGTCACCTACCATCTTCCGGACTCGGGTCAGCGAAGTTAAAGGCGACATGAACAGCATCTTCGCCGTCAACACTGACACCCAAAATAGGTACGCCCGCAGCGAAGCATCGTCCACCGAGTCAAAGACGTTCGTCATGTTAGAATGATCGATGTTAGCTCAAACAAACAGTACACTCCACACTATAACCTCCAAGTGACGTTCCAAAACTACCCCGAAATGCGACGAGGAAAAAGGCCACGATCAACTAACGTTGCGGTCCAGATTGAAACTGAACGAAAACACCCAAAATTCATGGCTTTCTCTACATACCAACTATCTGTTAAGCGTGTTGAATCGGAAAACGGTATAGAGAAAGAGAGAGAAAGAGAAGGAAAGATATAAAAATAAGGTAGTAGAGTAGAGAAAGCCCAAACAAATTCAAGTGGCTGTGCAGGTTTCGGGTTCGTCTTTTGAGTGTGGGCAGAGGTCGGCAGCTTCCCGCCCCTTGCTATACGTTTACAAGCAACGCGAGCACGGTACCACAATTAAATCATTTCTACTACGAAAAAAGCACTTTGGCACACCGTAGAAATTCTTACACCAACCGACAAATATTAAAATATGTTAAAGAAGCAAATATCATTTGGCTTTCGGATCGAATCTATTTCACTGAGTTTGCCGAACCCTGCGCTAGATAGAGAGTAGTGAAAGTGGTTCCGCTCCGTTATCGGGGCGTTTTCTTCGTCTTTCTTTACGTTTTGTTCCCGATTCGGACGATGGACAGTTTGGAAATTCAAGTTTCTTTTTAAAACCGGCGATGGCCTTGCGTGTCTTCACTTCTTAGGGGTGTTAATTTGATGGTTCTGAAACATTTAAACTTGAAATCTGTTTTTGAATCCTCCACAACGTTGAGCTTATGTAATATGCCCAGCCCTTATCATGAATAGATTTAAAATAATTGATAGCAAGATTAAACCACACTGATCTCGACCGCAACCTACGCTTGATATACTCACGCACACACCTTATTCTTGAAACGCTGGCTCGCGGTCAGTGGCGCCATGAGTAGGATTTTTGCCACCAACACCGCCGACCAGAACACGTATGCGTTGTACGCGTCCGTATCGATATTGTTGAATACCGTGGCGAAAGACATGATGAAGCTGAGTGTTCTACCTCTCTGTGCCTACTTGCTGGAATACTAATAAGACTCTACTGCCCAACAGAGAACCGATGCGTCCGAACACGAGCTAGCGCAAACTTTGACTGATTGCATGACTTCTCTTTACCTATCGTCGTTGTTACCCCGGCCAACCCTTCCTATCGTAACAGCGCTCGCGGGATTTAAACTATCCGCGATACTGGGGGCCTTTGCCCATCAGCCAAGGTTAATGTCAGACGAGCAAAAAAAAAAAGAGGGAAAAGCAAACATCGATGAAAACTTGACGGATCACTGAGGGGAGTCGATAACATCAGACCCTACTGATACTGATCGGGTTGAGATTTCGCACGATGAAGGGAAACTGGTTGAACCTGCTAACCGAACGATGTTAACAAATATGTACGATTAAAACTAAGCCTTTATCGCACGCAGTTTATGTTTATTCCTTTGCTTTTTGTTTCATCTCCTTTTAGAGTCTATCTGCACATGGGAAAAAGGCACACCGAAAACTGGAATGCAAGCGTGGCGCAGGTACGGGCGGACAGAGCCATCCTTTTAGAGGAAATATAGCGCCGTTTGGATGGCCATGTAGAAGGTGGTCGCGTAGGCGACGGCCCACGAGAGGCCACGGGCCGGCTGCGGGATCACCACCACGGCGTACACGATCGTGTGCAGGATGCGGCTGATGGCCACCGCCCGGAAAAGGTTGATCGCGATGAACGGGCTCGGGGCGGTCAGCATGTACAGCAGGCCGACGGTGAAGAAGGGCAGAATGTTCTCCAGGTCGTTGCGATGGGCCCGGCGCACCCGCTCCACGTCCGGATCGTCAAACTTCGGCTTCGCATCCTTTTTCTTCGAGCCGGCCAAATCTTCCTCGTTGGCGAACACCTGTTTGGGGCAGAGGATTAGGGTAAGTAAGTGTTCTGTTTCTTCACGCGGCGGATGAGTATACGATTATGTTCGATAAAGCTTATCGAGGAGGGAGGGAGGGGGGGGTCGTTATTTCCTACATCGCATCCCGTACATTGGTGGGGGATCTGGAATCTTCTTCGCAAAGTATGCGTACGTCACGTACGTCATTTCATGGTTCGCCTTGAAGAAGATGCAAGTCATCATGACTGAGTCGCATAAAATCTTCACCCCCCCACCCCCTTCGGTATGACTCGTGTATGTCATACTACTTGTCACATTCCTGTAATAAGAGTACACTTTTAACGATGTACAAATAAAACTGACCGAAGCGAGTAAAAACTAACTGCTACAATGAACGTATGGCCGTCAGCGTGACCTTGAAAAGAAACGCCAGTTCAAAGCCGGCGTTGTTTTTAAACAACCGTAACCAAAACATGAAACGTGCGCGTGTGCGTGCCCCGGGTGTGCAGCATTTTGCCCAACATTGCCGGCAAACACAGATGCCGGTCGGATGTTGCGTAATTCAGCTAAACTCTCTTACGGTTAGTTATTGTTTTCCAATTTCACCGGTTGGCATTCACTACGCCCTGCAATGGCATCGTACGATTTAACCTTCTCAAACTCTCGAAAACATGTTCGAAACTGGGCTGTTGTCGATTTGTTGCCAAATGATATTAATGCTATGAGTGGTATTTGCTATTGCAGTATACTTACGCCCTTCTTGAAGCGCGCCCGACCGGTCAGCAAGGACATGAGCAGCATTTTCGCCACCAAAACCGCCGCCCAGAAGATGTACGTTCCGAACACCTCATCGTTGATGTTGTTTAGCAGGGATGTCATGATTGATTGGAGGTAGTTCGCAGGACCTTTTTCACTGGTTGACGACGACTGCAAAAGACGTTCAGATGTGGTGTATTACGTTCACCGCTCGTGGAAACCGTACCGGCAACTTACCCTCGGAACAGTTTACTGATTGCCGGGTTCGCGGCGATGTACGGCCGAACCCGTCCATCAGAATGACGTTGCCGAATGCTGCGGTATGTCGCGTGTGTGTGTGTGTGTGACAACTTACAACTTGAGTTTGTACTTCCTAAGGACTTGTGGTGTGCGTGTTGCGCGCGACCCCTAAAAACATATGGTATCGCATAAACATGCTCGCTGTTTCGTTTACCGCAGCATAACGTCATGAACATGTGAACGTGTAGCGATATACCCACAAGTATGGTTCTACTTTTTATTGCACGTTTAAAATTACAGTTAGCTAAAGTCCCCCCCAACAGGGGCAAACAAATTGCACAAACTTATCAACGTATTTTAAACCAGTCGACTCGGATGGCATACACACTTGGTATATAAGCGAACCAATAATTTGTATACTGGATCCTATCGCTATTAAACGGGGCATGGATTATTTTTAATTGGTATCCTGTTTCCAACACACTGCATACTTGCATTACAAGTATGGATAATATAAAAAAGAAAACAATATCTTCACCTGAGTATTCGTTTTTCGTTGACTCTTAATGTAATTCACAATTCAAATCTGGATAAAACCCTTCTTAGTATTTTGTAATATTGATGGATGGTTTGTTCGTTACTTAACAGAGACTATTAATGCTAGTTAAAGATGATCTTCTACGAATATCACACAATTGCAAACGAGATGGTCTTCTCGCGCTTCGAATTGTGAATTGTTTGCCAATAGACAAATATACAAATGAAAAAGAGGTACAGTTTCATTCCATTCTCATCGTTGACAGTGTGTACTAGAATAAGCGTACGTTGCATCGGTTAGTAGATAAGATTATCGAACCACTGCCACTGCTTCGGCTGTGTTTCGTCCACGACGTACGTCAAACATTTGCCACGACTCCTGCAAAAAAAACCCCCCAAAAAGGACATCCGGTTAGAAGTGGCTTCAAATGTTCTTTTGGGCGACGATAATTTCCCGCTAGGATACCTTTTGGTGCAGTTCAGCTTGGGATGTTCGTGGCGGAAGCACTGTGGTTTGAGCAGGTTGAAGTAGGTGTAGCCAATCTGGCGCGAGACGAGCGTGTTGGCGTTCTTGAGGCAGTTGTAGAACTTTTTGTCACAATCACAGTGCGAGCTGGTTGGGATGAGAACAATAAGGGTTAGCGCAGCGGTTGGGTGAGGATGTCTTGCTACCGTGGAGTGTAATATCTCATTATTCACTTAGTTGGAACACAATTACTTATCATTCATTCACCCTTCATCAGCTAAACTGGAAGTATAGTGTTAATCATTAATCAACTTGTTAAGCAATATTAACGTTTGCATTAAAAAATAGACAAATTTTGACTATTTTTCCTGCCAAAAAGGGAAAAACGGTAGCATCTTTTGGTTAAAAGAAACATAAAGAGTAGCATTTCTTTAAAATTCATAACAAATTAGAGTTTTCTATCATTAAAATTGTAAATTGTGAATATCGCGGAATGTTTGATTTCGTTAGACATTTCTTGGCCACCGAACTCAGGTGATGGGGGTGCCCATGGCGCAGCGGTAGCGCTAGAAAACACCACGCCATAGGTGTGGGTTCGAATCCCAAGTCTGGCACCCCCCGGTATTACGAACGGCTGACCACCGATCTATAATTTACCGTCCTTCGGTCACAGTAACTCTCTACGGAGAGAGACCTAGTCCCACTTGGGGATGTTGAGCCACATAAGAAGAAGAAGAAGAAATCAGGTGATAAAGATTTTTAACTATGTTGTCCCTTGTGTAGAAAGGATAAAAAACCATTTGGAAGCCTTGGTCCGGCCACGACAGGCAGAACGAAAAGTGGCCTAATCTTTACATTCCTTGGACCAGAATGTCGCTTCAACTGGTCAAATAGTTAAGAAAAACTTAGAAAAGAAGGAGATTGTTACACAGAGGTGTCGGATCGAGGCCAGCCACTCTAGGAAGACGGCTCGACAGCTCCTGTAAGACATGTTTTCGGAAAATCACAAAATTCGGTCAAATACCATTGTTAATACCAGCACTTAGAACCCTAGCTATGTCCTTCAACCTCTTCCAACTTATAAAACCTTGCAGTATGTAGGATCTATTCCAACAATTTAAAGCCCAAGCGGAGTAGCAGGTGGTTATGCAGGCCACACAGCTAAAGAAAAACATGTCAACATGAATGGTTTTGTCGGCTATGGCTAAAGTTTCGACCAAGGTGCGTATGGCCGCCTTACGAGCCTTCAGAATATGCTTCAAAGATGTAACTTTTACTATAAAATTTAGTTGGGTAAACTTTTCTCTTAGCGACGATGAAAATTTGTCTATTTTATGCATACGTTAATGGAAAGCGAAAATGGTGCAAATTGGCTTCACGTTGTACTAGAATGCCTGGGAGTAACTGTGCAACAGCGACAATGTATGGCACGTTCGGTTCCACATGGTTGGCAACTTGGTGGCGCAGGGGGGGAAATGGCAACTTTATCCAATTCATTGGCTGATGTGTGGAAAGTCTGCTAAATCGATTTCGAGTTGTTGAGTCACAGCACCGATCGCACACGAATGCGCATAGTATTTTCTAATCATCGGTGCGTAGAAGCAGTGTTCTGTACGTACCGTGTGAAGTGGCCGTTGTTCTTCAGTCGATTGAACTGCTCGCCGGCCGCGATCGTGATCGGACAGAGGTCGTGCGCCCGGCAGCAGCTGTCGGTGAGGTAGAAAAAGCCGATGTCATCCTCGCTCTTTGCCTGGTTGCCGTCGCCGCACCACACCGTGCCCGGGTAGATGGCCTTCAGCTTGCGCTTGAAGCTGTTGAACAGCGAGCCGATCGGGCCGGAGCTGCCGGGTGGTTTGGTGGTCGCACCGGCGGAACCGCCAATCGTTTGGGCACCGTTTGACGTCGGTGCATCCTCCGGTGCCAGCTGGAGCTGGCCATCGTTTAGCTGGTGCGGTATGTTCCGCAAGCCCTTGGAGGTGTTGACAAAGTGCGGCCGGAAGCGGTGCGGTATGAGCCGCTGGATGCTTCCGGACAGGCCCGTCGATGGTCGCTCGCCGACGCCACGCTGCCACATGCCACGGAAAAACTCTGAAACGCGGGTTAATGTCGAGGACGCTGCCATCACTACCATGTCTTCCTCTGCCGGCGCAGCAGGTGCAGCATCCATGATGTATATACCGGTGTGCGCGGTTTTCGTGGAGGGTGCCGTGTGCATTGAACCATCAGCCATCGTGCACGTGTACAGATACCACTTTGCACGTGTGTGAGCGGTTTTGTTTCGAAAGGAGAGAGAGACCAGAGTTCACCAGAAAACGTAATGTGCCGTGGATTTTCCAGAGATGCGAGTGCGATCATCGTGCAGACATAAACGGAAGGACAAATGTAAAGACAGTGAGTATAAGAGATACAGTGAAACACAGAAAAACTACCCCTATAGTACGTAAACAAAGAGTTGTGCATATCTCCTCCCGATTCACCTCACGATTGAGACCTCCTTATTACGCGACTAGCATTTATCGAGGAGATAGGCGTAAACCTTAGCGTTCTCGATGAAAAATGCCTCTCGCATCGATAAACGGTCCTGTCGGAGATGCTGCTCGGGAGGGAATGCATATGAATGTGCACTAATGTTACTTCCGACACGGTATTTAACACTTCAAAATCTGCATGGAAGGCATGAGGAAGCGAACGGGTCGAGTTCAGAGCGACAGGTTCCCTCGAACCTGGCGGTGTAGTGATGCTACACACGATCACCGCGGCTCTTGCGGCAACACGATCACGTTGCCTTTCGAACCCGTTCAAGTGCAACGGCCATTGGGCAAAAAACCGGTTGGCTCAATGGTTTGCCGCGAGGCCCAACACCATGCTACCGGGCCATAATTTATTATGTCGCTCCACCATTGTAGTGTGTCATGTTTTGGTGCGGGTTTTTGTTTTGGTCCCGAGGTGTGTGCAGGTTTTGTTGCTCGCTCCTTTCGACCATATTATGCACCACCGGAGTTCGTGTGCTAAACTAACTAATATATAACATTAACCGCCGAACGGCAGCGTAATCGCTGCACACCGCGGAACCAGCTACTTCGCCGGTTGCACCATTTACCTTCCGTTTGATCCGGTGAGGGTGAAGTATGGGAGCTGGTTCTCGGATCGGAATCGACCTGCCCCTGCTGAAATTCAAACATGTTTTCCTGAATGCTCAAATATGCTGGGTGTAGGATTGGGTGCCTTCTTACTCACCGTGAAAGTATTCACGAACAGTTCACGTTGATCGATTTCATCAGAACCGAACTCCGACGGCACCATATCGAAAAGGCGTAGATCCTGGTCGCTTGAAAATTCCGATCCTTCGCCCAAGTGGAAGTGTCCTCCAACGCCTTCATCAAGCAGCGTGCCCAACTCACTACCCCCGCTGGAAAGGGTTTCCGTGCTTCCGGTGTCGTCTGCCCCATGCCACTCCGCTGGATAGAGGCTGAACTCGTTTGCGTCGGAACCGGTTCCCAACGCTGTCAGGAATCGCACGTCACGACCTGCCCTATCTGTCCTTTCACCCTTGGCAAGAGGCGAGGTTCCATTTTGCCCTGACACTACCGTACCGTACACCAGCAGGACACTCTGGAGCAACACCACCACCAGGACTGGGCCTGAGTTGAGCGACGCGAAACACTGCAGATCGTACATGGCGACCGTCTAGAACTGGCAAGTGGCGGCTGGTAGCACTGTCGGTGTCGTTTTATGCTCATTCTCTCTCGATGACGATCTCGGGGTGCACACTTTCGTTAATTGCCCCCTCAATCCAATCCAGCACCAGCGAGATCTATCCCCGTGTAGCTGTGGTACACACTCCCCACCACGTACGTGTCCTCCGTACGGCGCGAGGTACGCGAGTGTAATTGCGCGAGAATGCGAAGATTCTGTGCGAGACTCGCCGTTTCTTTGTTACACCTGCGCCGAGTTACCGGCGATCAGGATGATTACCACTGGGGACGTGTTGCCTAGTGCTCGCTACCTAGTCATCTGCGGCGGTACAGCGCGACCTTTAACCACTACAAGCCTACATTGTCCTGCATATCCGCACTACACCTTGGGAATTGAAATCACACCACCGAGAGCATGGCTTACACTGCGAGGTACTGGCACATGGACCGGCTTGTTTGACTATTCCTGTGGTTTATTGTCAGAGGAATGGATATTTACACTGGAACGTCCGAGTTAAAGTTGGTTGAATTCATTTTCTTTCTAGCACGGACTGGATGCTAAAGCTCCAGCTGAAAGGATGCACTGTACTCCAAACAACAACACTGTGGATCAAGCTGGCCACTCGGTCCAACAACGTATCTTGTGCGGTCGAAGTCAGAACTGTAACTGACTGCGCCGAACGGTTCAAGCGTGCGACCTCGCAGCTCATGTGTGGCGTGCGATGGCGCGAAAAGTGCACGGCTCAGTGGAAAAAGCGTGCGCGATTTTCTTTCAACGAAGGAAAGAAAAATTAGCTGGAAAAGGTCTTACGCAGTACGAGCTTTTTTTCCATCCACCCACCCCCCCCCCCCCTCGGCGTTGTGGGTGGGTGCCTTACTTTAATCTGTTTTGGGTTGTTTTCGTTTAGCAAACATCCTGCGTGACCTAGTATGCAGGGTAGCCGGCAGACCGGCCAACCCCATCGCACCTTGCGACCAGTCTGGACATAGCACAGCAGTTCGTCAGCGACTGCCGGGGAACCAGCGCGTTTGGAGCAAACCGCAACTTCCGGGCGTTCCTTTCGCCGAAAAGTCACGATTGCGATAATAGGCTACCCTTTAGGTTACGTACTCTCAGTCGAGATATGGGGCTATCCGAACACCGGAAAGCATTAGTGTGCAACAAAGACATTTCCGTGACCACTTGGCTTGTTTGCTTCAGGAGCAGCACAGGTTTTCTAACTAATTCCAGATTGACATTTCTGGTCCATGAGGTACAGACGGTATGATTCAACACACCGGGCTAATTGTCACGCAGTCAGGAAGTGATGGTTGAACAAGGGGCGGTGCTTAGCGCTATATGTCCAGCTATTGCTTATTTGAATCTCTTCAACCCAGCAACAAACAGTCTGAAAAGAAACAAACAGTCTGTAACGTTGATATAAAACTGAGAAGAATCTTGAAAATCACTCAATGCACTGAATCCATCTACATCTATCATAAATGGTACTAACTCGTCCCCTGAAAGCAGGCAATATTATTTAATTTTTCGAAACAAAAACCGAAACTTTTAAATACACTGTGATACACGGCCTCAGCACGGACAACGATCGAATCCGATCATATTTCCAGGCCACATCACATCAGAACATCCTGGTCCTCCTTCCCATGGCCATTTGTAATTCTCTGGTCGTTCCGACTAGCACATTTTGACAGATCATCAAAAGAATAATACCAGAAATATTTGACAGTCCTGGATCAACATCTTTGTTTACTTTATGTACGGCCGTTGCACACTCAATTGTAAAACTTTTTTTATTAAATAGAACAGATTTAATGTTTAAATTCGTATTCAATACAACAGATAAAGTGTTGTCATTGAATAAAACAGATATCAAGCCTCAATATTATTTTGAAGCCCCGACTCTGGATGTACACACCAATCCTTAACGGATCAACACAGCATTGTTTAAACAATTTTTGACAGTTGAGTAGGGTGTCAACAAGCTGGACAGCAAATCATCCATTGGACAACCGGATTCAATTAACCGTGCTCGTACCACGCGTTAGGTTAAGGCGCAGTTCACTTTGCATTCAGCAGCCGTAACGATTGGTGTGCAAAAACGAAAAAAGACAAAAGTACTCTACAAACACCGAATAATGCCTCAAAAAGCATCCGGTGCACAGGTAAGTGCAGCCCAAAGTGCTTACAGAAACTTCCTGAAGAAATTGATGGGTTTAGATGGCCAGATAGTAAGTGTAGTGCTTCATTTCATTTAAGGCTCCGAAGTCGCCGAAGCCATCCACAAGCAAGCAGGCCCAACAAAGCAGCATGGCTGATAAAAAGAAGGTAAAACCAAGGCGACGTTCTGCTCGGCTCCGCGATGCAGTTTCCAAAACTAGCACGGTTGTGGAACTGGATGCTAAAGCTCCAGCTGAAAAAAATGCACTGTGCACCAAACAACCACACTCTGCAGCGAGCTGGTCACTCGGCACAACAAAGTAGCATGCCTGGTAAGCAGACACCACCGACCCGACGTTCTACTAAGATCAGCGATGCAGTTTCCAAAACTGCTAAAGGTGGAGAACGCGTAGAGGAGAAAACTGCGGCGGAAGCAGCACATGAGAAATCTAAGACGAATGCGGATAAAACTCCATCCCGCAGTCTACGCAACGGAAAATCTAGGAAATAGTTACTTTAATTTTTCTTACTCATTCGCGTTTTTCTTAAATTTTTGATCTTTGTTCTTTGTTTCTTAAATTTGTTGGGCATGCTATAAAGGAATTAATAAAAATGCCCTGTCTGAACTAATTTGTTTGTTGCTATGTGTCATCCTTTTGACAACAACTGTTGGAAGTTGTTGATGCCGAAACTGTGAGTTCTGTTTATGAAGTAAGTGTACATATTTTGGGTAGATCAAGAAGATGCTTTTTTTTCTTTCCATTAAATGCATTTTGCAAGCAATTGCAGACATTTTCCGTCATACTTGGTGGTTGCAAAACAAGTTAACTACTTCATTCTATTACATCAAATTTGATAATGGTCTTGATCGGTGCTAAACGGTCGGTTTCACAACGAGATCCGCATTCCACGGGCGGAGCACAGATGGTGCTAGCGTTGCTTCCCTTTGTCAGCATTCCAAACATCACAAACCCAAGGCTGTTCTGGACCTCCGCCCTACCGAGGGTTCAGCAATAGCATTCTTAACCTCAATGTGTTGTTATTTCGGGTGACAAACAACGAAAAATATGAGGCCCTATTGAAAACCAAGGAACACACTGCTCACACATCGTTTGCTGCACACCCGTCTTCGGAGTCATCTGCTAATCTCATTAGCGATCGTCTCAACAGTTCACCACTTCAAGTGCACAGTGCGGGCAAGTGAGGAGCAACAAGTTGGTGTACCGCCGCTTCCGGGAGGAAGGGAGGAGAAACGAGGAAAGTCTTCCGAAAACCATTAGCCTTAGCGCATTGAGCTCATTACAGACCCATTCCGCCTGGATCAACATCTTTGCGGCCGGGTATGTAGTAATTTTCCAATATTTATGATTATTTTGTCGGAGCTCGGCTCTCGGATGTGTCACTGATGGTTTTATCTTTTCCGGTACAGCGTCGGTTCCGTCTGACAAATAGGTACCGCTTCGGTCCCATCCCCCAGTGTTAACCCCGAAATAGGAAAGGGTCAGTAAACTGTTGTAAATGAATCGAGTAGCAAAGCAACAAAACGAGGTAAGTGAGGCACCGATCTTTTATGTGACTATCATTAAATCGCTTTAAAATGTTTTGCCACTGGAAGATTCATTGTAAAATAATCAGTATAAATGTTGAATAATGATTTTATGAACCGTTCATTGCAGCATAAAACTAATATAGCCAACATGTTGTGTACTCCTTTCTACATTTGTCTTGTGTACATGTACTGTACATGTACTCCTTTCTACATTTTGTCTTGTGATACCACCGCGAATTCGTTGTCACCGTTGAGATCTCACTTCAGATCAGTCTCAATCATATTCAAGGGATGCCAAATTGACCACTTTATTAGTTACTTCAAGTTTCCCTTGCAAAAACTTCCCCAACCCAATGACTCCCGTTGGGAAGCTGATGGGAAGATACGATGAGCTCGGCAACTGCTCGCGATCCAATTCATGGAGTCTCGCACCGTCAAGTGCAGCCGCATCTGGCGGATCTGCCGTCATTTCAACGTCGATTAGTGCTGCTAGTAGGCCGTACCGATGCCGGCATCCGACCTCAGATCCAACAAAATTACCGACATGTGCCGAGGTTGCACTTTACGCGGCGGCTTCGATTCGTTGTAGGTGACTGACTTACCGGAAAGCAATCGTTTATATGTGTTCTTTTTTAACCGTAGTGCCATCGATCAAGTGGTTTATATCCCACACTTCGATGTGAGCCTTGAAACCGCGCGGCCTTTGGCTGCAGGATAACCGAGGAAGAGTAAGGACATCCTTACAACTCAAGCAGGCGGCAGGATCTTTCCTCCTGAAGGGAAAACTTTCTCCTTCATCCACCCTGCACTTGTGTGTCGTGTTTTCGGGCGCGTGATTTACGTCGTCCTGAAACCGCCGAGTGGCCACGGAATTTGCCTTCAACGCTCGGTTGGCTTGTTGTTTGTTTTCATACCCTTAAGGACCATAAATTAAACGCTCCGTATCCTTCGACGTACTTGGCCTTGGGGTCCGTTTACGCTTGCGCCTTTTGGTCTGGTTCCTCTCTCGGATAAATGGGATAACATTGAGGATGTGCCCTTTTCCTGCACTAGGTTAATCCGTAATGATGTGCCTCCGGAATTGACCTTTCAACTGTTCATTTAAATATGTTATTTATTTATCATAAAACAAATGCGGAAACGAATAAATTTCTTTATCAGCTCAAATGGAACGTGGAAAACTTTAAAGGATGAAGAAGTGAGCACCTTCGAATACTTTCGCAAAAGTGTTGAACGTTTTCGTTGTTTCGATTCTGATATGATCAGTTGAGACACCAGAAGATAAAACGAATGGATGCAATGCAGAAAACGAGACGCGGAAGAAGATAGTACCATCTGGGAGTCTCGGGGACCGCACGTGTTGAAAGTCGGCATGCTCGTATGGACGTCGAACCGGGTCAAATTTCATCTTCGACCAGCCGAGATCAGTCACTTGCATTGCGCGGCTCTTTCTTTCTTCCTGAACCGACCTCCAAGACTCTTGCAGATGCAGTATCGCTTCCGTCCAACGTCGGGCGGCCGCTAATCTGGGTTAATGCAGGTCGTATAATCTTCACTATCTCCACATACCCGTTTGATGTTTTGCGCCAAAGCCATCCCCGGCCGATCGCTCCGGAACAGACCCATAAGCATCTTTGAAGCTAGACACTCCGGCGTCGTCGGCGTTTTCCAAGGGTGAATTTTCCTCGCGTTCGCCACAAAGGCCGTAGCAACTAGAAAACGAGGTTTACTCCAACTTCGAATGCTCGCTGATATTATTTTGTGACAAAATTACTCTTGCCTTTACAATATTTAAATTCGGCATAGAGGTGCATATATTATTTGATTTTCATAAGTAGTTTCCTCGATAATATATTAATGATCGAAACAATTTTAGCAGGCTGTTGAAAATTTAAATGAGTTAATTTTTCAATGAGTTGTTTTAATAGTTTACTAAAACTTCTTTCGGGCAGGGGAAATTCGAAATTGAATAATCTCACATGGTGTTGGGAAATCTGTCACCGCAGAATGGCTCATGTCGAGGGAAATGGGAAAAACGGCCCCATGCCCGGGCCGATACACCACCATGTTGCAATTGTTGTTGGGTAAACTGGGTAAAAAACGTAAAATAATAAAGGAAAGGCGTCGTAAACGAGCGCTAGAAAAACAGGAAGACATCACTAACGATGACATCCGATCTCAGCGATGGCTCAGAGATGTGTGTTCAGTAAGTCGATACAAATATTACAACCGATCCATTTTTAGCGACCGAGAGGTTGTAAAGTATTTGTCTTGGGGGATCTCGGTTCTGCTTCAAACAAGGAATGTACTAGATTTTAATTTTGTATAGTCTTTGATGAAAAATTACACAGTGGCATATGGATTACGTTCAGAGTAATACGAACAAGTTAATTATTCGATCAACTTCGCTTGAGAGAGATGTCGAAAGATGAAGAACAATAATTTCAACCATTAAATTTACTCGATAAGCCTTCGATTTACAAATCAATTGGTTTAAATTGGCATGCGGACAAGTTTAATTTAGTTAAGATCACTTAAGTCTTACGAAAGTGCTGAGAAAGCTAGAATACCAAAGTACTAGAACGTTTGTGATATCATTACATAACGTGATCAGAAAGCAATCTCAGAAAGAATCGCTACAACTCTATGAGGAATATGTTGATGAGAATAAAATCCACTAGCGTTGGTCAAATGATGTGATGAGTAAGATGCGTAACTTACTCATTCGTTTAAAATATGCTTAAATCAAACGAAACGCTGTTATAATCTTCTCCCTCTAATAACAATTGCAGGCATTTGCAGATGAGACTCTAAGAAACTCGACTTATTCGTGCGAGATGCCGACTCAGAAGGGTATCGGAAGGAAGGGGCGGTACCGTGCGGGGCAATTTAGGTCCTTGATGGTGCGAGCGAAGCAGGCA
>KE525003.1:970611-1012409 GCA_000441895.2 Anopheles sinensis
ACGGAAGCGATACTGCATCTGCAAGAGTCTTGGAGGTCGGTTCAGGAAGAAGAAAGAGCCGCGCAATGCAAGTGACTGATCTCGGCTGGTCGAAGATGAAATTTGACCCGGTTCGACGTCCATACGAGCATGCCGACTTTCAACACGTGCGGTCCCCGAGACTCCCAGATGGTACTATCTTCTTCCGCGTCTCGTTTTCTGCATTGCATCCATTCGTTTTATCTTCTGGTGTCTCAACTGATCATATCAGAATCGAAACAACGAAAACGTTCAACACTTTTGCGAAAGTATTCGAAGGTGCTCACTTCTTCATCCTTTAAAGTTTTCCACGTTCCATTTGAGCTGATAAAGAAATTTATTCGTTTCCGCATTTGTTTTATGATAAATAAATAACATATTTAAATGAACAGTTGACAGGTCAATTCCGGAGGCACATCATTACGGATTAACCTAGTGCAGGAAAAGGCACATCCTCAATGTTCGTCCCTATTTATCCGAGAGAGGAACCAGACCAAAAGGCGCAAGCGTAAACGGACCCCAAGGCCAAGTACGTCGAAGGATACGGAGCGTTTAATTTATGGTCCTTAAGGGTATGAAAACAAACAACAAGCCAACCGAGCGTTGAAGGCAAATACCGTGGCCACTCGGCGGTTTCAGGACGACGTTAATCACGCGCCCGAAAAACACGACACACAAGTGCAGGGTGGATGAAGGAGAAAGTTTTCCCTTCAGGAGGAAAGATCCTGCCGCCTGCTTGAGTTGTAAGGATGTCCTTGCTCTTCCTCGGTTAACCTGCAGCCAAAGGCCGCGCGGTTTCAAGGCTCACATCGAAGTGTGGGATATAAACCACTTGATTGATGGCACTACGGTTAAAAAAGAACACATATAAACGATTGCTTTCCGGTAAGTCAGTCACCTACAACGAATCGAAGCCGCCGCGGCCGCGTAAAGTGCAACTCCGGCACATGTCGGTAATTTTGTTGGATCTGAGGTCGGATGCCGGCATCGGTACGGCCTACTAGCAGCACTAATCGACGTTGAAATGACGGCAGATCCGCCAGATGCGGCTGCACTTGACGGTATCTTCCAACCAGCTGCCAACAACTTCTTTAACAACTTCTTCCTATAGGGTTAAAATATTAACACATAAATACACACAAATGACTGTAGAAAGGGTATTTTTATTAATTCATGTTTGCCAATGATTCATGTTGTTTACATGTTTCGAAAAATTCTCAAATATTAAAGAAAAAAGTTAATTAAGATCGAAAGAATAAGAAAGGTTAAATGAATTACTTTGACGTTCCAGTACGGAGACTTTTACGCGATGGTTTTTGAGCTGGCTTGGAAAGGATTTCTTTCTTTCCCGTTTTCTTTTGCTCCTTTCCTCCTACCGTTTTCTTTTTCTCCTTTCCTCCTACCGTTTTCTTCGGTTTGCTCTTCGACTCTTCTGCCTTTTCAACCTTCTCTGTTTTTTGTGAAGCTGCAGTATCTTCATCGTTTGTTTTGGATTCTGATGCCATAACTACCCAATCGGAGGGCTTCAACGGAACAAACGCATCTTCTTCGTCGCTGCTATCAGCATTTTCCTCATCTTCCTCCTTCTTAACAGTCGCGGGTTTTATGGTACGTTTCGCATCCGCATTGTGTTGCACCAATCGTGTTACCTCCACGAAGCACTGTGGCAATTCTGGCAGTTCTATTTCTGCCTGCTTCAACTCACCCAGTGCCTTCTGGACTTTTTCCACTTGACGAAGACGGCGCGATTGTCGTCTAGGGTCTCCGAAAAATCCATTCTCATTACGCACTTGACGGTTCAGCCTTGCCGCGTGCCTTTTTGCTACATCCTTGTCCATGGACCTAGCCAGGTTTCTAGGTACTTTGTCTCCAAAACCTTGCGATACGACCTGAGCTTTTAGTATTCTTCCGAACATGTAATAGTTGTTGATGGCGCTTGCGGCAATCCGTGCAACTTCTGGATACACGAATTGTACGTATCCGTACCCTCGGGATCGGCCAGTGCGTTTCGATCGTGCGACAAACACTTGTTTAACATCTCCGAACTGAGTGAAGAACTTAGCGAGCTCTTCCTCGAAAAAGCCATGAGGCATGTGCTGTATAAAGATTACTTTACTGCCTATATACGGTCTCAATGGTTTTGGCGACCGGCGATTGGTTTTGACCAGCGGCTGAAACGAAACAAAGCGTTAGATAAGATGCATTTTTCCTGGTCAGAATCTGGCTAGCTGAACCCACTCGCTTCTCTCCGGAAACTTTGTGGAAAGCGCTTTGGGCCGTACTTACCAATTTGCCGGATGTTAGAGGGCTGACTTTTTTAGCCTTCATTGGTCGCTTCTTTGCTGGAATATTGTTGTTTGCGGTGCTCGTGTTTTCTGATTTGATAGTTGCATTTTCTTTCTTCGGCGCCATTTTGATCAATATTTTGCGTTTTTTTCCGTTCACAAACTTTTCTAATCAACGACGAACACGTACGGCTGCCTAAATAAAAGTGTGCAGTTTTGCCGCATTTAACTTTAGATGCCGAATGACATTACAACACGTGCGAAACCCAAGAGTGCATGCATAGTTCAGGTTGATTCAAAGTATTCCTCTCCACAGTGTGTATCAACCTTGTTCTAGAAGTACCTATGTTAAAAATTTAGGCAAAACTATAGGAATTAGTAGTTGCTCCTGGCATTCTTAAAGTTTCATGCAGATGCGAAACTTCTTCTCACAATTTGAGAAACTAGACCAAGGAAAGACAGAACTTTTCAACTCGTTTGTACCGATAAATTTTATGCATGGTATATAGCACAAATGTCAAATGTCAATAAGTCCGCATGAGTCTACCTGCTTTACTTTACATACGTTGCCACCGAGACGCCAATTTATCGAGGGTTCATATTCAACAGCAAGCAAAATTCGTATCTGAAAACAAACGCGAAGGAACCGAGTCTTCGGGAAACCTTCGGTATCCTTTTTCGCGATCCTTCACGAAGGATGGAATGTCACCTGGAAGAAGTTAAGAAGTGTTTCCAACTGGTAACAACTGAAGTTAGTTTTGTTAACGACGGTGGTTGCATCGATGGTTTGAGTGAATACGCACCGGATACGCGCGAGAGCGCACATCAGGGACAAATTTATAAAAGCAATACCTCAGAAACAAGTATTAGCTCCGTCACATTGTTCAGCGGCTGTATCAAAGATGAAACTGTTCCGTTTTTCGTGGTCCCACAATTAACGCACGAATATGTAGGGTCTAGTACAGACAGCAAGGAAGACGTAACAAAACCATGCCGCAAGAAGCATGCGGCTGCACGGACCGTACCGTACAGTAAAACCAACGTGGTGAAGAATTGCCGACTCCCGAGTCTCCCGCCAACGAAACGGTAAATACAATGCATTATATTAGTTTGCCTAACAACTGTTCTACGAATTTTTGGGGTCAAGACATGTACAAGTGTGATTCCCGGTATTCGATGTCAAAAACAATTTTGTCTAGTAGTCAGGTGGGTCTTTTTTCAATATTGTTTCTTTCTAACTTCGTTCTAGCAATCCTCGTGTGATACTATACAATGTTGTTGAACAAGGAAGAATAGATAAAAGATACCTCTGCAACATGTTTTCAGTAAACGCGCAATCCCAAAGGACACATGCGGGTACAGACATGACACAGCAAAGAGTGCAACAGTTTGGGGCTCGAGCGCTTCGCTTGATCTCGGTAGCAGATCATACAAAAATGAACATTACTGTTCAGCAAGCGCAGGACTGTCCAATACCCATAACAATAGGTGTGCATACACGCTCAGGCCGTTTATCGAAGCCACCGTCGGCCCTTCCTCACGGAAACGAGCATCCGATAACGCGAGACAGACACGAGCAGCAGTTCGCCAACGTCGGTGCCACTGAAACATTCCACGGAGAGCGCAGTACAGAGGAAAATAAAGAAAATCCTGAGGTGGAGAAGATGCCAATTCCGGCTGCCGCCCGCCGCAAGCAACCAACCATTCAACCGCAGCATCGATGTGGGACGTGCCACAAAATATTCCTCGGTCGTCGCATGGCTCGCCACCTTCGCACACATCCGACGCACGTAACGATGGATAAGGTAGGAAAACCGGACAAACTAAAACAACCTTTCCGAAGGACGAAACAACACCATCTGTCAAGCTATCCAGCTCACCTTTGTGCAGGGATACCGTGCCGAAATCGCCTCGGTTGCCCGCACCGCAGCTTTTCCGCCTGCTGGTGCAACTGGTCACCGCTGCCGAAACGGAGAGCCAGCAACGGGATGTTTTGCTGACAGAAATTTCACAGTTCGTGGGACTTATCCGTTCGCTCGTGCCAAGCCTGATTGTTCCAAGTGAGCAAGAGGACAACGATACCGTGTACGTCGACCAGAATGTGGCCGACGTTCTGCAGCTAAACTGTGGGAAGTATCGCTTTCGAATGGATGCATTTGGCAGCGAAACCGTACAGTGTGCAAAGAATTCCATCACGGAAGACGTATCGGCGGTATCGGGTGTAGCTGTACCTTCGTACCAGCCGCTTTCCGAAGAAACCGTTGATCAGGAGAAGGATCCGGAATGGGCCAACGTTTCCTTCGCGATAGAACCGAGAATCAAGCCGGTGAAAACAACTCTCGCCGAAATATATGACCTGCAAGACCTCCAACAGCAAGGTCGGTTGCCGGCCATGCCATTGCCTACGACGGACCACCTTGCTACGAATGGTATCGGTCACATCGAGCCCGTCACCTCATCCAACCACGGTACGACCGCTTTCGGTCGCCCTTGCCGACTCACCGAAGAGCTGTTCCCCAGTCAATCTCAGCTGCTTGCGCTCGAGGAGCTGACCAATTTGTCGGAACTTTGCTCACCGCAGGTGCTGGGGGTTCCTAGTGGTGCTTTACCGAACGAGTCTTCCGTGCTTAACTTTGACTAATCTAATTTCATTTTCATTTTCCATTTACTAAAGCAATGGACTACAATTGAATTGTATTCAACTAGCGTGTGAACCAAACTATTGAATAATGAATTGAAGCAATGAACAAGCAATACAACTCAAACCATGCGTTTTGTTTCAGTTTGATGCCTATACAATGACCAGTCATACGGGTTCGATATGCAATGATATTACCATAATCCCCTTTATTCATAAACTGCTTCTACTTCGCTGTTGATTGTAGTGTAAATATGTTTTCCTTTCTTTATTCTATACATTTCAGTACCATCCCCTTTTCTTTGGTTCTAGACTATCCCAACTAAAAGCCCAAACTATTTACCTAAAAGCACTTGTTAGCTATTTGGAATGTTCTACAAAAAAGTTTTGTAGACGTACGACGCGTGTTTTTTTAATAGCCTCACGACAGATAGGGCATACCTGTTTTTGATCTAGCCAGTTTAGAATACAATGCCAACAAAAAAGATGACCACATTGCGTTACGGTTATGTCTTGCGTAATATCGATGCACAAGGCGCACTTATGTGTCGAGCTAGCCAACCCTGCGATGCGCCCGCTCGTCTCTACTTTTGTGTTGCTTTTCCTGGCGTACAGTTGCTGCTGACGAAACCGGGCGGCCAAGGAAAGAATCAGTTGGGCCAGCGTAACGTAGCCTAGCAGCCTGTATCCGTACACCGAATGATTTTCCTTCAACCAGTTGCGAATTAAAACCTGCAAGCAAATAATTCAAACGTTATTACACATAAGGAGGCATATGGCTGAACATAGTTACATAGTTAATATTCGTGAGTCGCTTGGAAATATGATATTTTCCACCATTTATGTAGAACAGACTTGTGTGGAATCCTCGAACGTACGGCATAATCATGCGAAGCGTTCCGATAAGTTTGTGGAGCCCATTTTTTACAGACACCAAGAGCTCGTCACTACGATCTATTTCAGCGTCCAGATAGGTAAGCACACGATCTGCTAAATGCTCTCCGCCGCACTCAAGTATAATTGCTAGCAATTGCAAAGCCTTATTGGGCAGCATCACATAGTTGGCATCGACCTGTATGATACCGGTGTATTCTTCACCGAGCGTCTGAAGGTTGTTTAGAATCGCATAGTGGTGATACATGATCTCAGCAATGAGCTTACAGGCAGCATTATACTTGAACCATTGTCGATGGCTTAGCAAAAGAAGCATCTCGCTGAGGGAACTCCGTATGTTCTCGATGTATTCCTGGTCTTTCTGTACGCTACGGATAATTTCAGCTTGTCCAGCATTCGCGTGAAAGAGCGACATTTTTGCTTATCTTTCCACAGAGCTACTAGGGTATGTTATCAATCCTCCCACATGGAAGCTCTGTACTTTTATACCTTCGCTCCTAGGGTGGATGGGTAAGTTTGGGACTTATATCACACTGGCAAAATGTACAATTATTTGTAAATACATTGGATTACTGATTTCTGTCGGTTTCATGTATATTTTTGCTTAAATGTTTACCTGCTGGCTGAAATGACTTTCTAGACGTTTGTGTTGCGAAAAACAACAAACAGCCAAGGTTCATACAGTAAAGGGTAACTCAGGTCCTTTACACGTACCCAGATAGAGAATATTTAGGTAAATAAATCATTATATTTGCTGTTGTTTGAAGTACTTATGTGATAGTCAAAGAAATTATTTTCATTTTAAATTACACTCGTTTCGTATGTACCATGTCCTTTCTGATCACATAAACGGGCAAAACGTAAGTCATCAGTTGAGTGCAGATCGTACCTGCCATCACTAGCACAAGTTGTCAGTGAAAAAGCATCTGTCCTCGCTCAGACAACATTTGCTTTGTGAATTTCTTTGCTGTGAGTCATTGGTTTGGAGTTTGGAAGATTCCATTAGTACTAACAACGAAAAAATCGTAAGTAATTTAGCGTTTTCCTTCTAATTAGATCACGCACAGTGCAGTGAAATAGTTGGCGATGATAAAGTGTAAACAGAAATAAGCCTGGATGATGAACAGCCTTGCCTATGGCGGACAATATTGTCATGTTTTCTTTACAATTTGTTTGCGTCGCATGTTTTGTCTCTGAAGCAATGTAATTAATTGGACAACTATCTAGATACATCTGTAGGACGTATCATTTGCTACCTGGCCTTGCGTGAAATGGTTTTGTTTTAATATCCACAGGAAACTCCAAGTGGGTTTCTTCAAAGCTGCTTGAAGTTGTTTGGGAAACTTCAGCGTTTTACATCAAATCATGTTTTTTGGTACGCGATATGAAATCAACGCTGAATTATGACAGGAATGATAAAGTTTTCTTTTACATGATCATATCCTTTTAAGGCACGATGGGGGAGCCATCTTGCAGCCGATATTTTACCTTCCATAACCATGGGCAATTGTGCTCCAAGGGTGGGGATATGGCACTGTTGACTTGACGAGTCAGAGAATGTCGATGGCTCGGCCAAGGGATCGCTCAATGGAAGGGAGCTGGACGGTACAATAATAACATCCCATCGCTGTATTCTGCCATATAAGGCCCTGTTTTTGCACCGAACGGCTTACGCAGGTTTACCCTTTTCGGCGAAAAAGGAACGAATGGTTTGTGACCTCAATTTGGATGGAGTTGAGTGGGGCAGGGAATAAACAGTGGAGACCCGTGTGTTGGTTTTGCTGTGGCCCGTGATACCATCTGGTTTCGAAGTTGGGCATTTTGCACGGTTGCGTTTGCTTAAATCAGCTCCTGTGGTCATATTAATAAATCAAGACACAATGCAGACTTCGCGTGTGGGATGGATGAGAAATGCGCAGGTCTTGGGAGGAGAAAAAATCGCGCATTTATTCCGATGGAATGTCGGCTACGCGGATGACTCACGCGGATTGTCACCACCACCATCTGGTTGGTCATATCAGAGATACCTTTGTGGGGCAAATGGGCGCGTTCAGGTGTGATGGTTACAAGCGCCAGTCGCGCTGGACGGGCAGCATTACTGTCTCGCACACTTTCGCGCATCAGTCGCGAATGCGCAGCTTTAAGTGCATTGGAGTCAGCAAGCTCGCAGCATACTAGGATTAGTTGCCAGTCAGTAGTTGCAGTTGGTTGACAGTGGTCTTTTACGTTACGTAGGTAGTTTGTTGGCCTAGTCCTTTGTACATTACAGTCCTGTGTTTTGGTGGTACTAGAACTAATAGAAGATGGGCTACTGTTTAAATCAATATGCGAACACTTTTCAATAGGGATTGATTCGTTGGTGTGCTAATTTAAATTTTCTTTACTCCCTCCGTTTTCAACTTTGATGACCGAACGCGCCATGCTTCATATCAATTATGTTGCGCATCGTTAAACAACAGCAATCAACCGCCGTACATTCAGCATCACAACCCTGCCTGCCCTCACCGCGTAACGTCACCCGAGAGCTTTTGTCCCGAGCGCCAGCAAAACAAACTTATTAAAACATAATGTCGTCACGCAAGACCGCCGGACGTCGTGGTACGACGAAGAAGCGCGCCCAGCGTGCCACATCGAACGTCTTCGCGATGTTCGACCAGGCACAGATCGCCGAGTTCAAGGAGGCATTCAACATGATCGACCAGAATCGCGACGGTTTCATCGAGAAGGACGATCTGCACGATATGCTGGCGTCGCTGGGCAAAAACCCGACCGAGGAGTATCTGGAGGGCATGATGAACGAAGCGCCCGGGCCGATCAACTTCACAATGTTCCTGACACTGTTCGGCGAACGGCTGCAGGGCACCGACCCGGAGGAGGTCATCAAGAACGCATTCGGGTGCTTCGACGAGGAGAACGCGGGCGTCATGAACGAGGATCGGCTGCGCGAGCTGCTCACCACGATGGGCGACCGCTTCACCGACGAAGAGGTTGACGAAATGCTGCGCGAAGCGCCCATCAAGGACGGCCTATTCGATTACATCGAGTTTACCCGTATCCTGAAGCACGGGGCCAAAGATAAGGACGAACAGTAGACCCTTCCGGGAGCGCTCTTCGTGGATCAAATTACAGTAGAGGCATAGAAATCTCCACCACCCATTTGCCCCACACAACCATTTTGCCCCAAAATGTGCCCCCTCTAACTATTTGTGTTTTGTCCGTTAATGATTAGTTTGCATTTGCCAATACTTTCCAATGAGTAACATTATTCCATGCTTACATTCGCAAATTACGAGTTTTAATAAAATTTTGCTGTAAAGGAAGTGTGTGATCAATTGATTTACATCGTGTTTAAATCTGGCAAACAAAACAAAAATTAAAAGAGCCTTATTTTGTATGATTGTTTTCAATCCGGTCCCAAATACGTCACAACCATCTTGAACGTTTTTCTTTTCGTAGATTAATTGCAAACCTTTATTGTTTTCAATATTTATTCGATGAACAGATGATTTATATGAATACGATATTAATGATGCTATCGAGTAATAGAAAGTCGCCGTTACAATTGCAACCCATATATTTGAATTAAATCACAGGAAGTGGAACTGAAACTGTTGCAAATTGAAACACATGCCCTTGACAAAGCAGGTCAACAAAATACATTGATGACAACCGACTCAAAAAAATATGTGGGACTTAATATGAATCAAATTTCTCTGCATAGGCTTCTCTTTTGTATTAAGGAAATGCCATTTTTTTAATTTAGAGATATAAAAGAAATTAATTTTTATTTGCCAGTTGTATATTATGTGTAACCTACCTTCCGTATCCTTGGTTGCTTTTATTTTGACAGCTCAGCATAACCATGTCGGAAAACTACTTCGCCGCAATAACCTTAAATAGATCAGTAATGCATTAACGATGCAAAACATGAGAAAAACTTTGAAAAATGCGTGTTGTTTTATACTCACAAATACGAAGCATTGCTTAGACTACTTGCGATAAAGTTTTCCGTTTGTTAACGGGTTAGTTTCCTTTGGTTTACATACGGCACAACGTAACCCTGTAAGCATCTGTTTTCCCTGCCGCTTTCCCACGCGTGTCCTGTGTTATGTCAAGTTTGGTTACCGTAGGATAGTGGCATCCTAGACGTAGATAAAACAGTGTTTGTTGCAAAAAGAAAACCGATATCTGTACCAGTAGACGGCGTCAATTTCGAAAACTCGACAGAAAAAAGGCTAGTGTCAAACTTCGACTGAGCAGCAGGACATACATCGTACTCGGTTTAGAAGTTCTTGCGTTCGATGGCATGCACATTAGGGAAAGAACATCTCCGACCTTCTTTCCTACAGTTAGCTACAGTTTCGTAGAAGTGTGTTCCGATTTGTCCGAAGCTTGGCACTTCTCTCGTTTACCGAGCCATCGGGCTTGCCTCAATGGTCACCTTCGTCTACGCAGACCATATGCAAAAGGCAAAAAGAAACACTACATAGGAAAAGCACGATGCAGCTAGTAGACAAAATGTGATGTAAAACTGTCACAAAGATCTTGAATTACGTGTATCGCTAATCGATGTTCCGCGGAGCTTATCAATTGGTGTTTCTAGCTTCCACGCGAATGTGTGCTATAGTGTAATCAGTAGCCACGCAATCGACCTTCGAGCATGCCTCAAAATACATCGTACAGCCGGCATCGGAAGGTGACTCAGTGAAAAGCACGTACATTTTATTTCTGTGAAATTACTACCCCGTTGCCTTTGTCCAATAACAACATGCGGGCGTAGGTTGGTTCCGCATCCCTGCTCTGTTACGTTTCCGTCCGTACTGTGTATACATGTTGTGTGTCGTCCTTGTGTGCCCTCTGAACACGGTTCCCGAAAGCGAAGTAACCTCTAACCAGGCACGGGAGCAGCCACAGGACTGTCCGACGCTGAAATGTCCTACACCGAACTGGAAAGTGGCTACCAGGGGCTAAAGCAGGCTTCATCCAGCGATGGCACCGGAAGTGCACTGCAGACCCCTTCCGGGCGGCCCGGTTTCTATGTGGGCGATGAGGTGAGTGTTGGTTTATGTTTAACCCTCTGTTCTTTTTGTTATCCCCAGCAGCATGCAGCAATTGTTTACCAAACAACATAAACTAAGCCCCTCTCTGCTTATTGCCTATATTACATAACGTGCATCAGCTGCAAGATGCATCTATGCACTGCGAAAGAAGGATATGCAAAAAAAAATGAGCAGTCTGATGACGTCAATGCATTTTTGCACCGAACAGCTGCACAGGACGTGCGAAAACAGGGATGAACAACCTGCGGCGTCAGGATTCCTTTGACCTATTTCTAGTGTTGTGCGAATCGATTTTTTCGAATCACAAGAAAAAGAAATCTCTTCTAAAAGGAATTGTTTCTCACATTCTTTTGATAATTTTTTGTGATATTATGTAGATCAATTTCAGCACTTAATGGAAACGATATTTTATGCGGTTCAATCGTGTTCCAATCCTGCTACAAGAGGGACGCACGACTATCATCAGTATTGAGCTGGGTCTGCAGCATGTGAAGTCTATTTTGATAATCCATGGCGTTTGGATTTGGTAAACTTGGCTTTTCATTTTTGTTAAAAATGTATTCAAAAGAGCCCGATATCATTTACTGGCTACATGCAAAGGTACACTGCTCAGTTTAGGTACGTTTTTAAGTCTTTCCTCACATTTTTCTAGGTCACTTTTTGCAATGTGGAACATCTTTTTGAACCTATCATTTTGAATACTATGGTATAAAATTACATTATGGACTCGTTCGCTAAAGGTTTTAAACACTGCTTTAGGTCGAACAGAACGCCACAATAGAATTCGAATCGAATGGAAGTAATTCCCACTGCTCCTTTTAATGGTGCCATGGTACTAAGCCTAGGACCAACTCCAAAGGTTTCGAAGATCTTGCCTTCTACAATAAACTTGCTGCTGAGTTGTGCCAATGCATTTTTTATATAAACTAGCTTATTTGCCCGGTTACAATGCTTCAAACATCAATTTCAAATCCAAGTATCCTTACATTTTCCCAAATCGAGCTGGTTGCTGCAGCAATCGATGCTAATGGGAAAAGCTGTTTCGTATTTCATAGTTTTTTTAACAATTGCAAAAAATCTAGAACGCATTTGAACGTTGATAGTTGGCCAAAACGTCTACGACGTTCCTGTTACACCGACAACCTATTTATGATTTAAATTTGGTTTTTGTGGAAGTAGCATTTTATACTGTTGTCTCAATTGGGATTACCGAAGGTTTAAGACAAACTAATTTTCATACGGGATTTCAGCAGGATAGCATTTGGTTTTTGGTAGTTTGTTCTAGTGCTATTAGTGAATCAACCGCTCATGGTTGACTGAGGTTTGGTTAGTTGTTTAAAACAGGTTTTCAGTGGGCAAGAGAGACAATTCATTCAAGGGTATTTTTGGTTCGACTCAATATTCGAATAAGCAGCGTTTTGAAATTGTTGCTAAATTAATATTTGATTAAAAACCAGACAACTGGACTGTAGGACTTCATCTAATCTAGCTGAAAACTATTGATTGGTAATCTATTTTTGATAATCCGAGTCCATGCTATCCAGATTCGAACATTGTAATCACATTCCAACCAAACCAGCTCAGCTGCGGCAAACACCGTGGGTCGGTGGGACCGTAAGCTACCATCACAGTAGTGGTGGCGCGATAAAGAATCAGCCAACGTGTGTAGTGTTCGTTGGCGTGGTGTCGCGCTTTTGGGGCAAACATCGCGCGCGGTTACTAAATTGTCACCGTGGTGTCGAGCTGGCGACGTGGGCCGTTGGACGTGTGCGTCTACACGACGACGACGACGACGGCGGACGCGCGTTAAATGGAACCCTTCCGTCCAGCGCTGACCTTCTCACCCGCCGCCCGCTGCAGCCCTTCCTGCTCCTCCCGGGGCCACTAGCGGCCGTTTAGCGATAGCGAATGGGTTCGAGCGAGAAGGAGAGCCGTCGTACAGTCGTTGGCCAAACGGCAATCCGCGCACGATAGAAACAGATGCGGTTCAGAGTATGGCTGGTGCAGCAGGCAGGGTGGATGGCGTAGGTCGTAGCGAGGTGATTGGTTACTTTTGCCCTGCTTCTCGTGTGTTGAGTGGTTCCGTGCCGAGAGCACAGGCGAGGCGAAGCAGCAGATCTTGGATCGGACCACGGTCAACCGCGGTGTGTTGTCAGTTGGCTGTCATCTTCGGTCCCATCGGTTGGTTGGCACTAATTGCGCCCCACACAAAAATCGAAACGAACAACGAACTGTTGGTGTTCGTCCGCTGGACGTAAAATGGCTCGCTGCTGTGGTGGCGCTATCTGGAGCAGTGCGATTAGGGAAAGCGGCATAGTGGTTGGCTGGCCGTGTCCGGGAGCCGGAAAGAGATTCTACCGAGAATATGTGTGTGCGCCTTCCGCCTTCGGTCACCGGTTGTGCGCGCGTCAGTGTGTGTGGTGTGCGTGCATGCTCATCATCATCGATGGATCCGGTTTTATTTTGGTGCAATGTCGGAAGCAATTCGACTGAAGAGTCTTGAGATGTGTAATGCATCTGTAAGCCAACGAACCTGGAAGTCCAGTTGGTCCAAATCCGACCGGTTGAGCTGTGTTTGAATTCACGCCTCGGAACCCAATCGGTCATTGTGGTGTTAAATTGCGCCTCGCAATGTGTTGAACCCCCGCAGAAATTACAAACCGTTTGTTTCAAAATTGTTTTTCAACGGTACACCGTTTTCAGGGTCATTCAAGATGTTTGCCATATGTGCTAAAGTTACATGGCACCCGCTCCTTCATACTACATTTGGCGGTTTCTCAACAATGCCACTTCGAATATGCCAGGTATTGCCCGTTTGTTTACGATTGGTTCCGGTGCAAGGCAAAATCAACAGCACGAACGCACGTTCCTTTCAAGCGTTTAGGTAACCTGGTGTTGTCGAATGTTTTCAAGGCAATAGCTGTTTGCCTGCGATGCTCAGGAGAATGTTTTACATTCGCTTCGAGATGAGCAATTATCACGTGAACCCGCGCCATATCAGTATAAAGTGGCTTGAGGGGATTTTTAAGGCCCTCCCCGGGGTGATAGCTGCGGTATATGATAAACGGCCGATAAGAGATAGCTTCCAAAACTGGCCGGTGTGAGACGGTACCGCCGGGTTTGCGAGGAAACTGCAAGGAAACGAAGAGGGCGTGCAAAAACAGCTCATGACGATCACCAACCGTACTTTGGAAGTCGTTGGTCCCTGGCCACTGGAAATAAGGGTTGAAATGTTAATTTGGTAACCTACTTATCCCGGATAGGGTAAACAGTACCAAACATTGGATGGGAGTTTCAAAACCGTAAGCGGGATTACCACACCAAGCAGAAACAGCTTAGGAAGCCCTTCCCGACGTGCCTCATAACCGGAGCGGCCCATCGAATGGTGCTTTGCAAGCGGCGTACAACGTTAAACGTGTACGTACGTATCCATTTGTAACGACATTATGTCTACCGTCTTATGTTCTTACGGCATCACTCTGACAGGTAAGCTATTTTAACGTTGTCAGAGACAGACGCCACTGTCTTGTGGTGCACATCTCATGGCGTGTTGACATGTACGGCCTTCCATCGGCATCGCGTCTCGTGCGTAAATCCACAGCGCCACTTGCTGGTGGCCAGTGTAATGTCTATCAACTACTATCGGGCCCGTCCATCGGGTGCCGACTTCCCTCTTTGGGGTAAAACATTGCTTTCCCTTCTTCCTGGGCCTTGTTGGAAATGGTCCGCGATGGAGACATGGAAGGTGCTTTCCATTTCAACACAACCGTTTCCTCAACTTGTCAACAGGAACCATCAACCTCGGATTTATTCGATTCGTTGCCATATTGTGGAACGCCAAGCGAATGAAGAAAGGATTGCCGTTTAGTTACGGGTGAGGTTTTATCCACACCGCCTAATGGAAGGAAGGGAAGACCTGACGAATCTCTTTATCGATCGTTGGAGGGAGTTTTGTCATGTGTACCTTGCTCCTATACTTCGATCGATCGTAAGAGACTAAAAATCTTGTTGACGCAGAACTGAGGTGATCAAATGAAGTTTTTAAAATGAAACTTATCCAATAGAGCGTTATATGATCAACATCCCATCATCGGAAACACGTACTTGTGATAGTAACGCAAGCTTGCAAGTATTACCAAAACGATACGGATCTTAATATAAGGGCTAATTTTATGATACCCGTAATCGTTAGGACTTTTTTTGCGATGTTTAAAACCATGGCTGGCACACCAATTTATAGGCTGATAGGAATTCTTTATCAGACCCGCTTGTACGTCTACACCGTGTGAAGAGTCAACATTTGGAAATGTTTATTTAACACGCTTCGAGTGTTGGTAGCGATTTTTCTGAGCGGTGCGTATTTCGAGGGAACTTGGTAATTTCAAATCAATTGGATAGGAAATGGAGTTGGAACGCAGACGTCGTTCTCCTATACGGTTAGCATCATAGGTTGGCTTGGGGATTGCTCACATTTGACGCCATAATTCACAAGATACAGCTGCGAACAATCAAAGCGCCAACGGGATTGAAAGAAATGTTCAAGGGGCGGTAGGGTTTAATTGAAGTAGATGGATTTGCGTAGGTGAAGACTTGGGTTGGACGTTACGAACGGAACTTCCTCCTCTCAGCCTTTTTAGCACGATTCATTGACGAAGGCTATGGAAAAGAGGATTTGCTGTCCACCATGTTGATATTATCCAACTTTCAAATGTTGTTTACAAACACGATGAAAACGACCGTTGACGACACGAAACGAATGTTCCTAAATGATACACTAGTAAAAGAAATAGCTCAATGAGATCTTCAGATAGCCGTGTATTTCATTGATTTTATCATTTCCCTGCCACGTGTACGCCTGACCCAAAGCGATATGCAACGCGGGATCTTTGATCATCTTGAGTAGCCCAAGAAAGCTAGACAGCACCTTCCGGGCATAGAACTCCCGATCGCTGACTACTTTTTCACTACAGATTTTTTCGATCAGCTCGATTCGAACGGATTTCTACGAATCGAAGTCTGTGCTAAGGGCCAATAGGAGCAGAGTATTACTCCATGCTTTTCAGAGCAGTATTCTAGAAGGGAAAAGAAGTGCAAGAAAGGAGTACTCATCGGCTTACCACCGATCTACAATATGTCTTGATATTCAATATAAAAGAAGTGTAAAATCTTGGAGTGAAGTGGCGTGTTTGAACTTCCAGCAAAGGTTCCTTGGATGAAGTTTGACATGCGTGTCACTTATCACGAGTCGATGTAGATGCATCCCTTTTCAGGCTAGTGTACATCGGTATAAGTGCGCGGTAGTGTAAAGACACTTGAACCCAAAAAGGAGTGAAAAAAACCCTAGAGGAAGACATACAAAAGCACTACAGTTGAATATGGAATGGTCCTGGCTGCGGGACTGGTGGCGTTTGGCAAAGTTTCGCCGGGGAGCTGGGCGTACGGAGCGCAGCCGGCGTCGCCATGGTCGTGGCAGCTCCCCAGTCGAGACCGATACGGCGGAGGCTTCAATCGGTGAACTGAGCATTGACGAGACGCGGGAAGGCGACTCGAACCCCGGGCAGTCCAGGGAGAGGGCCAAATTCTTTCTGCCCTCGAGACATAACACTAGCACCGATGGCGCTAGTGCTGGCGATGGCGATGACAGCGCGTTGTTCGACGAAGACGACGATCCGACGGAGCGGGCGCTCTCCGACGACGAAGGGGCCGGCCTGGACCTCGACCTAGACGATGTGCTGCTGTATACGTGCCGATTGCACGGCGACCACCGGAACGACCTGGATCCGGATGTCGACGACGATGGATGCTGCGGTTGCGACGAGTGTATGATGCTTAACGTACGGCCCGGTTTTCTGTTGTTGTCGCGTGGCGTGTATCAGTTCATCCATCATTCCATTGTTTGTTTGCCCCGGTTCGATCTGATAATATGTCCCTCTCTCGTACCATTTTCGCCTTGCGCGTTCTCTCCAGTCGATCTGATGCTTCCACTTTCCGCTCTACGTGTCTTTCCTTGCAGGGTGATCTCGATCCGACGGATGGGCTCGATTCGGACGATTCGTCCACCTCGGGCAAGCAGGTGGTGGTGGCCGTCTGCGCCATGTCGAAGAAGTCGCAGTCGAAGCCGATGAAGGAGATCTTGACGCGCCTGCAGGAGTTCGAGTACATCCGGATGGTGGTGATCGGCGAAGAGATCATCCTCAACGAGCCGGTCGACCGGTGGCCGCTCTGCGACTGCCTCATCTCGTTCCACTCGAAGGGTTTCCCGCTGGAGAAGGCGATCCAGTACGCACAGCTCCGCCAGCCGTACGTCATCAACAACCTGCACATGCAGTTCGACATTCAGGTAGGTTGCACCTGTCCTTCCTTCTCACCTGCTTTGAGCTGCTCCTGCTCATATCCCATCGTATCTGGGTACTTTCTTCTCTCCATTGTCATACGCTTTATGTCACTTGGGTGTGTGCATTCCCATTTCGTTTTCGTTCCGAAGGTGCCCGAAATCGCTGTAACCGCCCTGTTTAAGTAATCAAAGACTTGGTTGATGGTGGCGTTTATAGGAATTTCGGACGCTGCATCTAACAACATCTCTGTACACGCAAACGCACACGCTACAGCGATCGCATCCGCACACGTAAAACAACCGCCTAGCCTAGACGACCTTCTGTCACGCACGCTCTACATGTATTTTTTGGCAGAAGGTCCCAGACCGCCGGTTCAGACACACACCGATCACTGACTCCGCATGATCCTTTCTTTATCCTTTTTCTCCGGTTTGTTGCCGATTTGTGACGGGACCACGGTGTGTGCCTGTGTGTGTGTGTGCGCACGCGCGCTCCTGTGTGTGTGTGTGTGTGCGTGTGGGGCAAATCTGGGCTTGCCTGTGCCGTGCAGGAGGTAACGCAACCGACGCAGTCATATTCTGTTCAGTTCTACCTTCCCCAACCTCACCCACAGCCACACCCAACCCCCCCACCAACCACCACTCCTTCTCGTCACACGTCACACACACCCTCCGTCTCCTCAGCCATCCTCTCGCCGCATCGTCACCGATCGACCGATGCTGCCACACCGGGGTTTTTTACTTTTTTCAGTTCTAGCGCAACTACGGATCCCTGATCTCGTGGCGGCTTAAGCGTTTGTGTGTGTGTTTGTTTTTTTCTAAGCAAAAAAAGGTATCACGACGAACGATTACCAAAACGCTGGGTATGCATGTCGATCCTACAATTCTTTCTCTGGCTCCAAGAGTTTAAATCCTGTTCTGTATATAGCGTAAGGTCTGTAAGGTTGTGATAGTGGGAAATTCCACACAACTGCTGCAATTGATTAGACTAAATACCAATTTATTCCCGAGCTTTAATAATAGTATTAAGATCGGTTTGGATGCGGCTAAATATTAATAGTAGAATCAGAAGAACCAGATTAAAACCAAATAATAGATTTAAACACGTTCCTCAAGGTAGAACTAGAACAACGGTTGAACTAGAAAAATTAGAACAATATCAAGGATAGATTGTTCCAAAATTCATAATCCTTCAACTGTGAGATCAAAATTGAAATTTCAAACATCATACAACTGGCAAGTAATAGATTTTCAAATACTCCGGAAAGTATAACTACTGTCCTTGTACAACATTTTTAGAGATAAAGTTCAACTAGCAGTCGATATCGTTGACTAAATCGTAGGGTTCGAATCGTAATCCGCAATGCGCCTTTTTTTCTCACCATTCCGTATTCTGTTTTTAAAGATCTACATTTTACAGTCGCAATATGGAGGATATTGTTCAAAAAGAAAACGTCAGAAATTTAACTGCTCGTGTTTGCCTCTTTGTTACAATATGGTTAACGCGATTCAAACAAACCAATGCGCCGTAAAACTTTGTCCAAACGTGTTTTCATTTTTGCCTCCCTTAGCTTCACGTCCTGTATAAAGGTTAATTCGCTATGATTTTCATTTTCCCCGTAGTTCACAAGCGCGACAACTGTAAATAAAATGTTTTCAAATGGCCAGGGCCTAACCGGGGTGGCGTTAGGAGAAAGGTGGAGAGTAGCAAAAAGTATCCAAGCGCAAGGTTAGAGGGAAACCGGTACTAATAATCGCTGTGGGATTCGTTTCTGTTCTCTTTCCGTGACCAACCAACCGACCGCCTATGCAGGACCGGCGCCGGGTGTACGCCATATTGGAGCAGGAGGGTATCGAAATACCGCGTTACGCGGTTCTGGACCGTGACTCGCCGGATCCGAAGCGTAAGTATGCCGTGTCGAAGCGTTAAAAACCGTGCGAAGGAACTCTCTTATCGGTCGGGGGGTTTGTTTTTTCTTTGCAGAGCACGAGCTGGTCGAGTCGGAGGACCACGTGGAGGTGAACGGGGTGGTGTTTAACAAGCCGTTCGTGGAGAAGCCGGTGTCGGCGGAGGATCACAATATCTACATCTACTACCCGACGTCGGCCGGTGGCGGCAGCCAACGGCTGTTTCGCAAGATCGGCAGCCGGAGCAGCGTCTACTCGCCCGAGTCGCGCGTGCGTAAGACGGGCAGCTTCATCTACGAGGACTTCATGCCGACCGACGGCACGGACGTGAAGGTGTACACGGTCGGGCCGGACTATGCGCACGCGGAGGCGCGCAAGAGCCCCGCGCTGGACGGCAAGGTGGAGCGGGACAGCGACGGCAAGGAGATCCGCTACCCGGTCATCCTCAGCAACGCGGAGAAGCTCATCTCGCGCAAGGTGTGCCTGGCGTTCAAGCAGACGGTGTGCGGGTTCGATCTGCTGCGCGCGAACGGCAAATCGTTCGTGTGCGACGTGAACGGGTTCAGCTTCGTGAAGAACTCGAACAAGTACTACGACGACTGCGCCAAGATACTCGGCAACATGATACTGCGCGAGCTGGCGCCCCAGCTGCACATACCGTGGTCGGTGCCGTTCCAGCTGGACGATCCGCCGATCGTGCCGACCACGTTCGGCAAGATGATGGAGCTGCGGTGCGTGACCGCCGTCATCCGGCACGGCGACCGCACGCCCAAGCAGAAGATGAAGGTCGAGGTGCGGCACCAGAAGTTTTTCGAGATCTTCGAAAAGTACGACGGCTACCGGTACGGCCACATCAAGCTGAAGCGCCCGAAGCAGCTGCAGGAGATCCTCGACATCGCCCGCTCGCTGCTGGCCGAAATACAAACCAAGGCGGCCGATTCGGAGATCGAGGAGAAGCAGAGCAAGCTGGAGCAACTGAAGAGCGTACTGGAGATGTAAGCCAATGGACGACAGTTGAACAGACACGGAGCATTTTTACACAACTGGCTCTACTTCGGTTTTCTTAGGTATGGACACTTTTCCGGCATCAATCGAAAGGTGCAGATGAAATATCAACCCAAAGGACGTCCGCGTGGCTCTAGCTCAGACGATGGTAAACACGATTGCAGTACGTTTGTTTGATTTTGTGCGTTCGTATTGAGCCCCACTTTTCATCCTACCACCTTCGGCCTTTTGCATATTCCATGTTCTACTAGCACACACACACTGTCTCAATTAGCCACGGAAAGGGCCCTTAGTTTTGTTCTGTCCTGACAACAATTCGTTGTCTTACATTTCATGCTTATTCTTTGAATTGTTTTGTGGTGTATTTCATTAACGTTTGTTTTAGTTTTGATTTTGGGATGGAAAAAGAAAACAATTTTTCCATTTTTCTGTAAAACTCTTCATTGCCAAAAGTTGTTACGTAAAAAGTGAGTAGATTTTTGAAAATTGATTTCAATTAAAAACACCAAACACACTCTCTATAACCCACCCCACACACTGAGTGTTGTTTTAAAAAGTCTAGCAAACGCAAAGTATGTTTATTGCGCCTTTTCCGGTGTGGCTTGCTTTGGTGTTGTTTAATTTTTCCTACCGCTTCTCTTGTTTCTGTGTTATCTTTTCTATCTGTACTGTGCTCCTGTTCTATCTCTTTCTGTATGAACGGTGGCGATGGAAAGAGGAATCCTAATGGTGGCGTGTTCTTTATCCTCAGCGGATGCACCGAAAGAGCCATCGTTGGTACTGATTTTAAAATGGGGCGGCGAGCTGACACCAGCCGGACGCATTCAGGCCGAGGAGATGGGTCGCATCTTCCGGTGCATGTACCCGGGCGGGCAGAGCCGCCAGCCGGGAGCGGGCGAAGGTCCGGGCACGCAGGGACTGGGGCTGCTCCGGCTGCACTCCACCTACCGGCACGATCTGAAGATCTACGCGTCGGACGAGGGCCGGGTGCAGATGACGGCGGCCGCCTTCGCCAAGGGGCTGCTGGCGCTCGAGGGCGAGCTGACGCCGATCCTGGTGCAGATGGTGAAGAGCGCGAACACGAACGGGCTGCTCGACAACGACTGCGACTCGAGCAAGTACCAGAACATGGCGAAGTCGCGCCTGCACGAGCTGATGCAGATCGATCGGGAGTTCACGAGCGAGGACCGGGCGGCGATCAATCCGGGCAACGCGATCAGCATCAACCTGGCGATGAACTTCGTGAAGAACCCGGTCCAGTGCTGTGCGCAGGTGCACTCGCTCATCCGCTCGCTGATGGCGGTGGTCGCGGTCAAGCGGGACGACCCGAAGACGCGCGACGCGGTGCTGTACCACGGCGAGACGTGGGAGCTGATGGGGCGCCGCTGGGGCAAGATCGAGAAGGACTTCTGCACCAAGAACAAGAGCTACGACATCTCGAAGATACCGGACATCTACGACTGCATCAAGTACGACCTGCAGCACAACCAGCACACGCTGCAGTTCGATCTCGCCGAGGAGCTGTACATCTCCGCCAAGTATCTGGCCGACATCGTCATCCCGCAGGAGTACGGTCTCACCACGCACGAGAAGCTCACGATCGGGCAGGGCATCTGTACGCCGCTGCTGAAGAAGATCCGGGCCGACCTGCAGCGCAACATCGAGGAGCTCGGCGGCGACGAGAGCGTCAACCGGCTGAATCCGCGCTACAGCCACGGCGTGTCCAGTCCGGGCCGGCATGTGCGCACCCGGCTGTACTTCACCAGCGAGAGCCACGTCCACTCGCTGCTGACCGTGCTGCGCCACGGCGGCCTGCTGAACGTGCTCACCGACGAGCAGTGGCGCCGGGCGATGGAGTACGTGTCGATGGTGTCCGAGCTGAACTACATGTCGCAGATCGTGATCATGCTGTACGAGGACCCGATGAAGGATCCCAGCTCCGAGGAGCGCTTCCACGTGGAGCTGCACTTCAGCCCGGGTGTGAACTGCTGCGTGCAGAAGAACCTGCCCCCCGGGCCCGGCTTCCGACCGCACAGCCGTAACGACTCGGTGACGTCAAAGAACGCGGTAAGAACCACACACGCCTTGCGAAAGAAAGAACATGAAAGAACTCAATTCAAACCCCCTTCGAGTCAACTGATCAATTCTACTACCATCAACAAGTGAAACAAACAAATCAATCGGTGGATGTGGATGTGTTGTGAGTGTTACTCTAGATCCTCTTTCCGGCAACGATTCTCCTTTTTCAGAGCGGCGATGAAGATACGACGTCGCGAATCGACGAAGAAAACGACACCGAGGAGGAAAGTTCGCTGTCGAACAATTCTTCCCTGCACCATACGCCTTCGAAGACGCCAACCCACGGTGTGGAAGTGGTAAGTAGAGGAACGCTGAACGATATAGTCCGAGGTCCTCACTTGGTTTCCTCCCCCCCTCAATCAGACTCGGCAGAGTATCAGCGCTTTCGGTAGCGCCGGAATGCCGGTGAAGGAGCGGCGTATCAAGAAGATCAAACCGTCGTCACCGATCCCGATCGGCTCGTGCCACACCGTGTCCGGGCACGAAGCGATGGATCTGGCCAAGCGGCTGAGCGAAGAGCTGGCCGTCCAGCAGCAGCAACAGCAACAGCAGCAGCAACTGCAGCAGCATCAGCATCAACATCAGCAGCAGAATCCGGCGCCGCAGCATCACGGCCATCACCACACGACGTCCGGGTCGTTCGGTGCGGTGCCGAAGGACATCGTGCGCCCGCTCAGCCCGGACTCGGAGCCGCGGGCCCGCTCGTTCGAGCACCAGCCGCACCATCACACCACCACGCACTACGGTCACCCGCATCACCACCACCATCACCATCAGCATCACGGCCACGGCAAGGCCGGCCAGCTGCGGTCGAAGTGTAAAGGAGGTAACGTTCTGGTGGAGCGGTTCGCTGCCTGCAGCGGCATGATCATCCTATGTTGGGCTCGACGCAAACATGTTGCCTCACTGTGACCTGTCTCTAGCTTCCGAAACGGCCACGTAAAACCTACTTAAACACCACCGCAGCTGCCATAAACAATACATCAAAGCGTGTCGTTGTGTCGAACACTAATAGAACGCATGGCGTCCCCCTCGTTCCTATGTTGAAAGTAGACTGCACTTAACTTAACGTAACTTAAACTTCATATTGAAATCGTTCGAATTTTGCTTATATTACGTGTACAGAGTACAGAGGCTTTCCAGTAGGTTAATTTTTCATTTCTTCTCTTAAACTATTTTTCACCCACTGCGTACAAAGCAAGAAAAGTGCAATTAAGTGGCCGTCATCATAACAACGATCGTAAACATCGCCGTATCATATTAGAAGTCGTGCCACAATTCTTTCATACATTTTGCTGTTTTTTTGTCCCGTAACGAAACACTTAAGAAATATTTGTTTGTAAGACAGGGGTGGTATTCCCTTGGAACGGTTGTGAACTCACTGGATGGTTGTGAGCATGTTTTATTGAGCATGCGTTCGAATTAAAAAACTTACCAAGATCTCACCATCATCAAGTAAGCGTAGGGTTAGGTTGTGAGACAAAACGTGTCAGCTCATACACATTATATATGGTGTTCTTGGGTTTTGTACAAACGAATGCGAATTTGTTTCGAGCTTGCTCGATTTTCATCTTTGTCATACAACGAATATACTAGAACGGAATCGGAACTTTTCACGAGCAAGCAACTTTCTGATGTATCGCATATTTTCCTCGTCTGGAATTGGAAGACTTTTGGGAAGTATTTTTTTTAACGAAAGGAAAACGAAAAAAAGATGCGGCACAATGCTACTTTCTCCATTCGAATTAGACATCTTTCGCTGCTCCGAGCTGGAGCGCGTATGAAGAGAATCAATCAAATCTAATAGGAAGGGAATTGCTACCTATTTTGTTCTATTCGGCGACCATTGTGACGCTACATTGACAAGCGAAACTAACTAAGGTGTGGTGTGCTGTGACACTAGACCGTAGGACTAGACTAAACGCAAACGTTATAATAAGTGAACTGAACTATGGGCTTGCGCTATAATAAGGCGCCGATAATACAAAAAAACTCTGTCGCTCGCTAATCTGTACCGTCTAGCATTGTTGATTTGTCCCGATTTGTGTGCTCGATAATAGTTTTATTGCTTAATTCTACTTTTCTCTATCACTTCTTTCCTCTTGCTATCTGTTTGCCGAACGGATGGATTACTGGAACTGGCCGCCCCCCAAAAACAAACGCTGCCTCGGGACCGGGATCGATCGACGCTATGCGAATGTGCGCCCCAAATCACAAATCACGCTGGGTTACGCTGTCCACATATCTGGTGCTTTATTTGCTTCGGGTTGACGCGCTGGTAACGAAAAATAGCGCTGACCGTTGTGACGGCCGGCGAACAGGCACGCTCCGCGGCTACGCACACGACGAAGCGCGAAGGTAATGGCATCCTCCGACCGGATGGTAGGCATTTAGTTTCGCTCTCCTTTCATCCACCACCAGCTACTTACCTAGCCATCGCCGCATTCTCGCTGCAGTCCAGTTGTTTCCTCACCCTCACAGACCCTGTACCATTCTTACCTAACCTCTACGCCACATTTCGTGCTAAATCGTCTCACCGCCTCCTTTCCCGCACCGGCCGGAAGCACAACTTCGGGGTTTTTCGGGGGAGGGAACTTTGCTTTCGGTTTGCTCTCTTTTTTCTCTTCCAGCTCCTGGATGATCTGGTATCTGGTTCCAGTGCATATTGCGGGCCTGTAAAATGCCCAATGCTTTCTCGCGTCTAAACCGCTTTTGGTGGATGAACCTAACCGTTTTCCATTTGGTGTCCTTCCCTTGGTGTCCATTCTACACATACATTCGGGTTGCCGTGCTTTGTGGATGAGCATGTGTGTTTTCCGAATGCGGTACAAGACATCACACCGTTACCCTACACATATATACACGGGTCGTTGGTTGTTCTGTGGTGCTCGAACCTCTTGCTCTTTACAACACGATATGTGCCGTATTAAATTGGGAACTAAGGCTGTTCGTTCGATGTTGCTGTTTGTGCTGCGTAATCCATCATCATCAGCCTGAGCTACTAACAACATGGAAAAACCCCCCCTCACGTTATCATTGTCATGTGGTGGAGAGATTGGCAACCTCAAGAACTTTCCCTTTCCTGCCCGGTTGTTGTTTTGCAATTTTTCTCTCCTTCCTTATATTACTTCCCCGCTCTGGCAGGCAGCTGGCTTTGAAACGAAAGCAGTAGTATAAATGTAGTTGTTCTTCGTAGCCACTTCGTTGTAGTAGTATTCTTCATGCGCAATTTTATCCTTGTTTTATATGTAGCACACGGGATTTACGTTAATTTCCTGTTGTCCTTTGTTTATACCACAAGTTTTACTTTTGGCTCTTGCTTAATCTCTTGGATCTATAGTTGCTAAACTAGGTTTCTAGCACTAGCGTGAAAGTTCTTCGTTCAAATTTATTTTGCTTATTTCTTTGGACACTCAAAGCAAACCTTGTCAGTTTATTGGCTAGCTGTACATACCTCTGTTTGATGCTGATGGCAATTTTCCTTCCTAAAATGACTTAATATCGAAACCTCGACCACAAACCCACCCTAACTACTACTACTACTACACCATTTCGTCCAGGAGTATCCTTGGTTGTTGTTGTTAGTTGTTATTGTTGTCGTTGTTTATCGTTTCCCATGTTTTGGTTTTCCCCTTTTGACGAGCACGAGCCACATCCCCGGGATTCACGTAGGTTATGGTTTGCTACTACAATTATTTTGCTATATTCTTTTTCCACCCCCTTCTCACTTCTCCCACACCATGGAGACAAGATAAAAGCAAAGCAGGGGCAAGGGGGAAGTTGGGAAGCTTTAACTCTAATGTGAAATGTTCGTTCCTGCTAATCATAACCACAATCGGGATGCACAGACAAAAAAAATATAGAAGGATAAACGCTCGTGCTGGATGAAACAATATTAATACTGTATAATAACCCACAGGTGTGATAAACCACGCAAGCAGGAAAGTAAAGCAGACCCCGCGCGCAACAAGACAGTAAAACCGATAAACCATTTATTTACAAAACGTGCATTGTTTTAACCGCAACCCACAAACGAACCTTATATTTATAAATCTATATTAATCTCATCTGACCGGCAGTTGATCCGTGTCCTCGGTCGGTCTGCAACCGACGTTCGCCCACGAAGGATCCTTCCGACAGCTATCCGTGGGCCGTTCCGTGTTCCTCAATCGTTTCACCACCCCTCCGCCCCTCTCGTCTCTAAGAACCATCGCTCCATTATCATCCCCATCCTGTACACGCCTTTACCGGAAGTATTTTGTCTGGTTTAGCAGAGACTTTTACGGAGGCAGAAGAATTTGAAGTACGCACATTTTTGTTTGACGTGGACAGTGGACAAAGCTGCCAGGTTGTGACGGCAGGAAAACAAATGGGATGCCTCCATTTTTATCCTTTACCAATGCGAATACACTGCGTGAAAATTCTTCTCAAATGCGCTTACGAAAATCGAAAAACCTTCGTCCCGAACGTTACGTTTTTATTTTGTGATTCGTTTCTCTGTTTTTGACAGTTCGCCGAACTAATTTCCTTAATTTTACGATCATTTTGTAAAGATTACTCATGCAAATGTAACAGCACTGATACTTTGTTTAAGTACATACAACACCCTCTGTAAATTACTTTTCATTTGCTTTAAACCTAAGGGTGTGTGTTTTGATCGTTCCATTATGTTTTTTTATTCAACTTCTGGTGGTTTTTCTTTTTTTCTCTCTCTCCTTTTATTTAACGATTCAACCCCAACCCTGGATGCACAACTGAACTGACCCCCTTCCAACCAACCCCTTCTCCAACCGTGGATCCTTGGTTTATCGTTTGATTATCGGGGGATTAAATCATCACGATCACTGGTAAAAACCGCGCCGGCCTTGGCCGTACGCGTGGTTGTGCGTGCGTGTGTGCTTTCCCGTTTTTTTTCTAATACGTTGTTTTGTTTTGTTGATTACCCTTACCCTTTTTCAAAATAACAATGTTGTGTTGCGCAATTTCCATCCATTCCAATCCGCCACGTTCTGCTCCATTTCAAACACACACACACACACATACTTGCTTTGGATCATTTTCCCGAATTTCTCCCATTTTCCGATGCTCCGATCGTACGATCGATGTTGTTGCATCCTTTGGTGCGTTTGATTTTCGTTTGGATTTGGGAACACGAACAAATATTTTTTAAATAAAAACAATCTAACAAAAACACACACACATTTCCATATCGTCGTTATCCTTTTCATGTTTGCTGTCCTATTAAATTTGTACCCCTCTCCCCGCACCCCCTTTACATTGCGTGTGTGTGTGTTGTTCAATGTGTTCATATTGTTGCTTTGTTTTGTGCGGTTGTTTTCTTCCCCTTGGTTTTTCTGTTGTGGTTCTTTCCGTTGTTTTCCTCCGATTGCTGTTTGTTTGTTCGTGTTCGGCTGTTATTGGTTGTTTTTCTTTTTGTCTTCTAAATTGGTGTGGTTCCTTTACGCCTGTCGTTGGTTTTCCTTTTGCCTGTCACATGTTCGGCGAACCGTACTTGTTTTTGGACCGTATCGAAAACAATTGGGTTTTCCACCCGGTGTGCATTTGTGCGTGCGCTTTGTTGATTCGATTGGGTGTTTTTTTTGTTTGTTTGTTTGTTTTGGTGTGCGAAATAATCGTTGTAACGTTGAACATCGGTGTGCGTGTGTGTGTGGGGGTGCGTTTGTTTTGTAAATATGTAACACGAAACGAAACGAAACGAAAAACTAACACCACCGCTCGGGTATCAACAACAATCAATTGTGCAACGCAAACACAAACAAACCGAACCAAATGCAAACATTATTTTGTTTTTTTTTTTACAAACGGTCGGTAACTAACCGTGCCTCTAATACACATGCTTGTGCGTTGTCCCCATGCAATATATACATGTATTGGTTGGGTGGTTGTGCGAACTCTTCTTCTACCCTAACCCCTTACCGCTTGCCAACCCCCTACGCCCTGCCTTTCTGTGTTCTCTGTTTCATCGAAATGGCGACGATCCGCCTCTGAATCCCCTGTAATATCCTGCGGCGGCCGCTGTCATCGATGGTGTGCGTGGCGGGATCCTCCCGGTGGTCGGTGGCATTGCCGTAATGCCGCAGACGACGGGTTGGACGAGCTATACGAGAAGGGTACGGAAGTGGATGATGATGCAAGCCAGGAGCAGGCGAAGGAGCCGCCGGTTCGCCGGGAGGAAGAACCAGCGGTGGTGAGCTGGAAAGTGAATATAGCCTCTCTGTGCCGTGAACAGGAAACGGAGGAGGAGGAGGAGGCCGAGGAGGAGAAGGGAGTGGAGAGACTGGAGCTACCAGCCCGCCCAACGCTCTACATCGGGCCGGTGGAGAATTCGTACAGCTGCGATTCGATCAGCGAGTTCACGCCCAACCTCGACGACCAGGAGCTGTACGTGTCCTCCTTCTCCGAGTCGGACGACGAGGTCGATGGGGGCGGTGATGCGAGCGGCTCGGAGGCATCACGCTACTATAGTGCGCTTGGGCAGCACGATTCGCACGACGACGATGAGGTCACGGTGCCTTCCCTGCGCCGATCGCTTTCATACACCTTCGCCAACGATCCGGTGCGCCATAATGGCCGTCAGCATCAGCTGCAGCCATCACGCACAATCGGTGGACGTTGGACGCATCACCAGCTGATGACGCGTAGTGCCGTCGAGCTGCTGGCGCACGAGGAGCAAGAGTGTCCCTGCTACTCCTGCTGGATGGCGCTGGCCATGCCTAGGCTCCGCGAGCGCCGTACCACGGTAAGGGGACGTTGTTACACCACCTCGGCGGTCGGCGGTCAGCTGGATACGCTCGCGGTTCCAACGTCGCACAATCGAGCCACAAAGGTGGACGACTCCGAAGGACTCCTGAGGGTGCGGTTCCCGGTGCGTACGCTGGCACGGTACGCCAGCGATCCATCGCTTCCTCTCGGCCCGGCATGGACAGGCGAGGGTCGATCGGTGTCTCCGGAGGAGGAGCAGGAGACCCGACATACCCACATCTCGGAGGGAATGGTGTTCGTGTCGCTAACCACGCCGCCTCCGGACGAAGAATGCGAGGCGCCCTCGTACCCACCGTTCTACGATGTGCACGAAAGACGGCAGCACCTCCGAGGCGGACGGCAGCTACCCGATCCGGATGACGACCCGCACAAGCACTCACAGCAAGCACCTGCCTTCGCTGACAGCGGTCGACGTCTCGACGTGACCTCCATCTCACTCCAAGCGGCCGATCTAGGCGACGTTGACCTCCCAACTCCTCATCTCACTCTAACTGCGAGCAGCGACACTAGCGCTGATTTCGCTGATCCTACTGCTCTATCCACTACTGCTGCTGCTGCTACTACTATTACTACTACTACCACTACTACCTCTTCCTCCACCCCAACGACTCAGGCGCCATCATTATCAAGCTCTTCTTCACCACCAACACCGTCCAGTACTAATAACGGCACTGTTTCTGCCGCGATTTTTTTTCTAATACTACTCGCTCCCTTTTGGCATCACCACCACCACCACCACCACCTTCTATCGCCACCAACACCACGAACATTCGTCCTGCCGACCCCAATGACCCCTGCGTTGTTGTTGCGTCTGTTGCGGCTGCATGTGCTTCGACCTCCTTGTCGCGTGTCACTCCCCTCACCACCACTACCACCACCGCCGACGACGACGCCGCCTCCGCGATGGCACCTGACGGTACTAAACCGTCACCGTCACACCATTCGCGCGCACCCAAACTGCTGCTGGTCAAATCGTACACCATAGACGGTGGTGTGGGATGCGATGACCACCATCAGGCCACCCCGACGACACCGGGTGGGCCAGCGGCAACGGCAGCAGCAACCGCAGTAACGCCCGACGGAGCCGAAGGTGGTGCGCCCGGTAGTGGCGTCTCGCACTATCACCAGCATCGGCTGGAGGGCGCCACCGGCTGCCTGTACGGTTGCTGCGAGGCAAGCCCGGCCGGCTACGGGGCCGGCCGGGCGGGAGGCCCCAGCGGCTCGTCCTCCGCCGGCTGCCTCCGCGCGGGGGGCGGCGGCGGATGCTGCTGCTGCTGTTGCTGCTACAGCGGCGACGGCAGCTCCTACTGCTGCTGCTGCTGCTCGACGCCCTCGTCGTCCACCGGGGGGCTGCACGGTGTCGGGGCTGGTGGCGGGGTAGCGGCGGCAGGTCACTCGACGGCGGGGGGAAGCGCGTCGGCGACGTCGGTGCGACGCCAGCGGCACAGCATTGCCGGTCAGATGAGCTACTTTAAAATGTTAGGTACCTTCAGCAAGAAGATGGCCACCAGCACCAACAGTCTCTTCAGCACCGCCGTCATCAGTGGCAGCTCGTCGGCGCCCAACCTGCGGGACATGATACCGAGCACCGCCTCACCGTCGGGTAAGTGCCGACTTCGAAAACCGTCTCCATCTTCTCGAAAGCAACTCCGCACAACAGACAGTTCCCTCTGGAACCAGAAATGTGTAAACCGTGGGCTTCGAAAGTCTGAAAGACTGAGACAGGACCGAGACAGGAGACCTCAATGATGCACGCAGAGAGGCCAGAAGAAAGAAAAAGTACACGCAGGAGAAGACCTTCGAAACCACAACTTCGTAAGAGACACCCCTCTGCATCAGAGGACTGAAGATTTGCATATGCGTAGTGTAGAAACATTGCTCGATCCTTGACTGGATAAACAGCGCCCATGGCGCAGCACACCACGCTATAAGAGTCGTGGGTTTGGATCTCGAGCCGAATGCTCCTCACAACGGTAACTCTTCTCGAAGAGCGGCCTAGTCTTATAAGGGATGTTGTGCCCTTAAGGAAGAACAGATAGACAGCACAGGATCAAATATCGAAAGAAGACTTAGTTACATCCTCCAATTTCTTGACGTTTTTTATACAAACGGTAACTCATGTCAATAAAGGATATGCCTACTTAAGATTTCATTTTTCGGATTCTGCATTCCCTGAAGCAAGTTCGGTGGTGTTCTGCGTGTGTTATTGAAGACATCCCTCTTGGTTGTCAGTGGGTTTGTACGTGATCACTTTGACTGTATATTGCCGGTAACCGGTAACATGTCACTCCACAGTATTGCCTCTCGTGATGGAGGCTAATAAGTTTGCAAAACGATCCACGAAGCTGGTAACTAATGTTCCTTTCTCTTACAGGTTTTGGTGGCGTGCCTCCGATTCGGCCCCTCGAAACCCTGCATAACGCGCTTTCGCTTCGTCAGCTCGACGCCTTCCTCGAGCGTATGACGACGGGGCCACTGTTCAAGACGCCGGCTTCCTCACCTCCGCCCAAGCACCCATCAATCCTGGCCACTCCAGGGATACCGGCCGCCTCATCGATGCCGGTAGCACTCGGAGCGAACGAACCGAGCAGCTGATCGGTCAGCTACCGACCAGCTTTGGCCCGCCAACTTCGACGCCCGGTGGAGGAACAGGACCGGAGGACAGAAATGCCCGGGGTGAGCCGGCGGCGGGCGGAAGGATCACCGGTACAGCTGCCATCGGCGGCGGATACGCCGGAGTGCAGCAGAGTAAGTGCGACAGCAATGTTTAAACGAGGCAGCCCCTCCCTCCTCTCTCTCTCTCACTCCCGGTCGCACCTAGCATGTTTCTACTCCACCCTGCCATAACCTGCAACCTTTGGCAGATCCTTACCCTGACTGGACCCGCGTTGGACGTTCGATCAACTGTACAGTTCCCTACCATACGTCTCCTGCACCAATTCATTTAAGCCTGGCTTTCCCACAGCCAACGATTGTATATTCTTAGATGTAAGGGACCACTATGGCGGTCAAGTCAAGTCGAGTCGTTACACAAACAACCCACGAAGCCGCCTACGGTTTGCGATGGTTGTGATTCTAATTGTAAACAAATGTTGCCCCGTCATCGGATCGGGAATTATGTGTCCTATTTCGCCGACCAAAACTCGGCTATCCATATTCTATTCGTGTGGTTTTTCGGTTGCTAGCACTAATTTCGAACATCGTCTAGTTCTCTCTTGTACGCTTATCGTTTTCAGCCACAACATTGCAAACTGATGTTAACCGCAGCGATACTTTGTGATACAATGAAAATTTAAGAGATTAAATTAGCTTTCCTCCAATTTTGTGTTTACTTTTCTTAAGTTCTTGTTTCATTTAATGTATGTTTTGCAAGTGTTCGTCACAACGTGTCCTTCCCGTTTGACTGTTCCTCGTCCGCTTCACTGTGCGTCCGTTGGCTGTTCAGCTGGTCTTCTGTTTTTTGTTTTCTTTTGGTTATGTTCATTTCGTTCAGCTCAGTTTACAACCAAATAAAGAACGATCTTATCTAATGGTTTCTCAATGGCTTGTTGTTATTTTTTAAAAGTGCCGTAATTTGGTCTTTGTTTCTTGTTTGTTTACTTTTGTTTTAAAGGAAACCATGGCTTCCACTTATACCTTTTCAAACTGCTTTATTTACAATCTTGTCCGATGGTGTTGGCTATAGCACGTAACACAACTATTATTTCGCCCTGTTTTAAAAAATGCAAGGTTAAAACATTAAGAGTTACAATCAAAGGACATGCCAAGGAAAGGTTCTTGTTATCAAACGCTCACCAAAATATTACATTTGTTTTGCCTCTTTTTAACTTTGTTCTTTATTTTGATCTTTCTACCTTTCTGTTTTTATTCGGTCGCATTCAAACGGTAAGCGATGGTCGGTTTTCGCTGGAATGTTTATGCCTTCTGATGCTTCAAATGCACTCTAGACTTTGTTTACTTTGTCTTTTAAATAACTCGTGCCAAGATGGAAAATGTTCCTCCGTTTTTCCCGCTTCTGAATTATGATTTGAATAATAAATAAAAGTGGAACTGATCATGGGGTTGCAGAGGTTAGGGATAAGCTAAATTGTAGGCCGCCCGCCCGGCGACGGCTCGTCTGTTGTAATGCTCTTCTTTCTTCCCTTCGCGGCCCCTCCATCGCCATCAACCTCCACCCCCCCTACTGGCAGGCTGGAGTGACCACTCGAGCAGCATGACCAGCAGCATCAGTGCACTGTCGAGCGGCGGCCCGTCGTCGCCGAACTACTCGGAGGTGTACTCGCGCGGTTGCCCGAGCAGCGACATGTCCGCCAGCATCACCAGCAGCACCGATGGGTAAGACCAGCGAGACGCATCTTCCTTTTTTTCCAACGTTACCAACAGGTCGTTTGTCTATGGAAGGTTTTAAAATATAAAACTAAATTTGTTTTCGATGGATGGACAAGGAATACAAGACATCATAAGTCAAAATTCGATCTAGTTTTGAAATCTTTTCAGAAAAGAACGTTTTAGAAAATGTTGAGATGTTTTAGACGCGGATAAGCAAGGAAAATGTTCAACAGATGAACAAAACAGTACACATCAACGTACATATTCGTTACAACTGCTAAGAAGTTTATCTAAATTAATGATTCTCATTATTCATAGAAGCATTACTCATTTTATTAAATAATGGTGATTTCGAAACTAGTCTAAGAGGAATGAAGATGTGACTCACCTATGCAAAACAGCGTGAACAGTGTCAGATATTCATCTCTTCATTGGTTTTGATTAGTCAAATTGTGATTGTCAAGATTGATGGATTTCTTTAGCCAGACGTGCCACCTTCTATTGAGTGAAGTGTCTTTGAAAGAGAATGAATATCCTAAATCACACCAACTATAATGTTACGACACAGTAGATTAAGCTTAGCGAAGCACACAACATCCCTCAAAGTGTGGATGTTGTTCTTGAACGCCTGTTTTGTTCGAATACATTTGAACGCCTGTTTTGAAAGAACATTTAATTCAATTTTTGATTTGGTTTGGGGCGAGGGAAAAAGGCCCGGATGAAGACGGGAAACGATTGGCAAAATAAGGGGCGATAGTTTAACGGATGGTTTTTCCCGTTTCCCGTTGCATTGTCGGAGGAGTAGTAGTCTGGCGGCGGCGGCGGCGGCGGCGTCGGGAACCTCGGCGACGGTGGTGATGGGCGCAGGAAGTGAGCAGCTGGCCGGCCTGTCGCATCTGTTCGGCCAACCGGGCGTCACCCCGGCGACCCAGCAGCAGCAGCAACGTCTCGTCCTGCAGGACAGTGTGCTGGAGAGCGACGGGGAGGAGCTGGACTTCTCGAGAGGGGCGGGCCGGGGGGTGATGCGTGCGGCGGTGACGGACGAGCTGGATGGCAGCCGAAGGCGCAGCTCGACGCTCGACATCAGCGGAGACCTGACGCCGGTCAGCGTGTGCTCCGACTGGGACAACAATACGAACGAGGCGACCAAGGGGTCGACCAACAACACCAACACCAACGACATGGTAAGGACGTTCACGGAGGCGTCATTTGAGGCTCTGAGGAGTCACCGTACACTTTGTTTTGCATTGCTTCGAATGGGGGCTTGTAGATCACCAACACCAACACGGAGGAGGACGACGAAGATGCGACCATTTCGACCGACACCTGTCTGAGTGCCGGGGAGCAGTCGTCAGCAGTCGTCGCCCAAACGCTGGCTGACGTCAAACCGATGGCGGTGCAGTCACCGTTCACGCTCGACGAAAAGCTGGCCAAGCTGCTGATAGGGACGGCCCGCGGTGGTGCGGTGGGACCGCTCGAGCCGGTGGAAGCGACCGGCAGCGGGGGCGGGGGTAAGATCGATAACCGGGTGCGCAGCGCCCGCATCCAGCGCCAGATCAGCCTGTACGAGAAGGACAGCCGGACGGAGGCGAAGAACCTGCAGCACGAGTGGGACTGGGCGGACGGTGGCGGGAACAAGTTTGGCGAGGGTATGGCCAGCGGAACGCGCCGCACGGCGACGGCGGACACACCGACCCGCCGCTTCCACATGTCGTTCGACGAGCTGCGCAAGGAACTGCCAAGCAACGAACGGAACCTGCTGAGTAGCCACCAGGTGCACCAGGTTCAGCATCAGCCGCCCGCTCTGCGACCTCAGCTGTCTCAACCGCCCGTACCACCAACTCCCAACCCAGAGGTGCCGCACACACCCGGTGCGCTGTTGATACGCGAGGGCTTCATCGAGCCACCGAGGTTGACGCGGGTCACCAAGAGCTTCCACGGCAAGACGGACTACCAGCGGTTCAGCTTCGAGCAGCAGCAGCAGCCGGAAGTGGACGACGGTCGCCGCTCGAGTGACAGCTCCCGAACCAGCATCGCCCCGAACCGGTACAACAAGAACAGCATCCGGCAGCAGCAGTGCGGTGGGAGTCGCTTTACGACGTCTCTCGTACCGGAACCTCTTCGGGACCATCCACCGGTGGAACCAACACCGACGACGACGACGCAGCACGTCAACGAGGAGCCCGAACAGGAACCGCACGGTTCGCGATCGTCAAAGTAAAGCCTGTTTCGTACCCCTCTCATGAGGGTACCATGATTTTCGTAGGACCTTTTTTCCGTTATTTTTGCAATTCTAGTGAGAGATTAAACTAGACATTTAGTGAATGGCAGGTGAAATTATACATCGTCTGTTTTCTCGCAAGCCTCCAGCATTCCCGGACGACGCAGAAACGACCTGCCAACAATGTACGACACTCTCTAAATTAGAGAATCGAAAACATTCGTTACCATTCGGTGCGTTCACGGATTGGCTCTGCTTCTTTTGTAACAAATTTGATAAGCTAAGAATGTTTTAGTAAGTCAGTCTTTAAGTCTAGAAATTTTCAGTCAGCGAAGAGATATGCTACTGTTTGCAGGTCGTTTTTATTATCTCCTGGAGGTGCTATAGGTTTGCGAGAGGCAACACGATGGTCGCATTTCACTCATTTCCACCCAGTTGTAAGTAGAAACCAATGCCAAGTTGTGTACATTAGAGCATAGAATAGAGCTTAATACACGTTACTGGTTGATCCAAAACTGCCCTTACCCTTGACTGTTTTATCCGAACACAAACACCAACATCCCAAAAGCCGTATGTTTGCAGCGATGGGTGGAAACGAACCGAGCTGTTGAACGAAGAACTTCCCTTGTCGATAGCCCCTCAGTAAAACAACAACTACCAAAGGACTTCTTTAATAAGGATAAAAGTACGATGTATTCATTGGTTTTAGAGTTAAGTGTTGCCTTCAATTTTAAATACAATACGATTCTATGAAGGAGCGCAAAAGACAACGATTGAGTTGTTAGCTTAATATTAGACTATATACACACACGCACCTTAACGCTCTCGGTTTCGCTCTCAACCGTGTACATTGCTTGCTTACGCTAATCGAAATCAGTACTTTGTTCAGGCCGAAAAGGTTCCAACTCATGCAAGCCAAGCCCTCTTGTGCTCCTAGGATCGCTGTTTGCCTCTTTTCAAATTAACTTATTGTGGCATCCCTAGGGTTTTAGTTTCGTTCGCCTTTGACTCGTGCACACTCCGATTGCGATATCGAAGCCGTGTTTTTAACAAATGAACCATGAAAGAAGGATACTCAGACCGGCATCTTAGGCACTAAAGGGAGGAGATTTTATACATTACGCATAGTAACGTGGTTAGGTGATTGGATATAAAAACTAATTAAAGCTTGTCACAGGGGTCGTCACTCTCTTACACTACACTACGCCTACAACGCGCTTGGCGCTCCAGTGCGCCGCTTTGACTCGTGCGCTTGATTATCTTCCCCCTAGGGGCATCGATCGTTTAGAGTTGGTCGTTATTCATCAGTTCAATCAGAGTAACGCAACCGCATCTCGGTCGATGAATGCCCCTCAGGTTCTGGCGTTCAGATTCTAGTTATCATGGACACCGGCACGGGCCGCAGGCTGCGGTACACTCGCACCGGCATATAGGACCCGCCGCCCTCGCCGCTCGCTCCACTGGTCGCTCCTGCGGTGGAGAAGCCACTGTCGAGGCACTGCGAGCGCCGGCCGGAGCTGGAGCGCACCGTATCGGTGCCGCCATCCTCCGGCAGCAGCGTTCGGGAGCAGGGTCGATACACGTAGCAGTACTTCTGCGCCTTGCTGGCCGTTCGGTACGGGCTGGCGATGGACGTGCCCCGTGAGGACGTTCGTTCGCTTCTCGTCTGACCGCCGCTGTCAGCCGCTTTGCGCTGATGTCCGTGGGTTTCGGGACCAAAGGTTAACCCGGCCCGAGGTCCTCCTTCCGCTAGGAGGGAAGCTGGCGTACCGGTACGCCGACTGTTGGTAGCGGTTGACCGTGCATCGGTCATGTTGCTCTTCGGGGGTAGCTTTCGTGCCCTTCGTTAGCAGCGTGAGGTCACGGGAAGCGTAGTAGCTGCTGGATGTCGTCGCTGGCGTGCTGGAAAGCGTCTTACCCGTCCCATCGGTCGTTGTCTGGCGGGACCAGAGCCACACGCCGACGAAACCACCTCCCAGGAGGGTCAACGCCAGTCGGAGGGCCGTCGGCAGCATGGTGAAGTGTGGCCGCGGTTGGGTCGAACAGCCGGTGGCCCCGCCAGTGCCCGCCAGTGGGCACGGTTCCAGCTCGTGCTCGACACGCTCCAGCATCATGCAGATGGTGGCGGACAGTGCGGGTAGCAGGTAGCAGACGGCGAACGTGAGCACCCGACCGAAGACTCGGGACAGGTGTGGTGCCCGCTGGTTCCAGCAGAGTCGCAGACGGGCGAGCGCGGCGAGTGCGAGACAGACGAGCGCCGCACCGACCATCAGCAGCAGCAGCGTTGGCAGTTCGGTGAAGCCGCGTGCCGTGCAGAAGCCGGTAAGCTCGAAGCGCTGGATGTTGCCGCGGAGCAGGGCGCCGATGGGGGCGGCGAACGGTACGACCCACGCCAGCACGTGGAACAGGCCCGACTTTCGCTCTAGTGCCTCGCACGACCACTGCTTGGCCGTGCTCAGGTACCAGCAGAGGCCGTAGATCAACCACCAGGTGCTGGCGCTCAGCAGCAGATAGTGCTTGAGGATGTAGTACGCCAAGCACTGGGACGTGATGGAGCAGTCGGCGCGCGAGGGTGTTGGACCCTCGTCGAGTGGCGCCTCGAACCGGCGCGGACTGTGCAGGATCGTCCGCTCGAGGTAGCACAGTCCCAGCAGGTTGTAACACAGCGTCATGAACAGGATCGGCCGATCCGGGTACTCCAACTTCGCCGTCTTCGTCCAGAACGCAACCAGCGAGGTGAAGGTGAAGATGAAGCACACGGCCGACAGCACCAGCGTCCACGATTCGATCAGCTCCTTCTGGCGCTGGCTGTACAGGGCGTCCACCGTTGGTCCGCACCGTGGCACGCACCGGTCGTACTCCAGGCTGTAGTTGACCGGGCAGGGCTGAGGCACGATCGTCACCGTTCGCGATGTAGCTCCACTGCCAACACCTCCACTGCGATTGCTCGTGCCACCGTGCACCGCCACCTTGAAGGCGCCTCCGCCTCCCTCCGGCAGCAGGAGGGAGCTGATTCGCTCGGATAAGCTCGTCGCACCACCGCCCTGAGCTGCCGTCGGCTGTCCAACGCCACCGCCGGGATGCTGTAGCAGCGAAGTCAGGTTGGAGATGAACCAACCTTTCCCTACCACGTCCTTCGCGTTGGCGACCTGCTGTACGACGCTCGGTGGAATGCTACCACCGCCGGCGCTGACACCGGCACCGACCACCGGAGCTGCCGGTGTGTAGTGCTCCACGCTACCCGTTGCATCTGATGGAACCTACGCGAGCAAGCGAACCGAAAAAAGTTAGTCAGCCTTACACAGCGATATATTTGAACACGGTGTGTCATACCTGCATGCACAGCTCATGCTTTTCGGGCTGTGGAAGCGCGCGGCAGTCCAGGTAGGCCGGCCACAGCTTGCTGTTCGGAGGCTCGCTGAAGCAATCCTTGCGTACCTGCTCGCACAGGGAGCGGCACGGGTGCACAGGGCGCGGTGCTGTCGGCGAGCAGAGCGGGAAGAGCGACGAGCAGAACAGGAAGAGGGCCTGCTTGGAGCACCCGGAGTCGATGACCGGGCGCAGTGATGTGATCTGGAAGCACAACCGAACGAAATCGGATTAATTACCAGTGCGCAATGGATGGAGCAGCTGCCCTCTTAAAACGCCAAAGCATCTAATCTGTCCTCGGTAAAGACTCCCCAATCTCTTTCGTCCTGTCGAAAGACATCCTCGACGCTTGCCTTGGCTGCTCTAATGTTAGACAGTTGCGAGACATACTTTGGTCAAACTTTTCTATCCAAGGATACGCTTAATAGATGACTCTTACCCACCAAGCTTTACCCAAACTTAGGTTAATCAAAAGTGCACCAATAAAATATGAGCAACAGTCGCCATATCGCATTAATGTAATATTTTTAGATTGCGATTAAAGTAAACAACCTCTCCTATCCGCAATATTTCTTGGAAATCTCGATTAGGCATACTTTTAGTGACTTTAACAATGGTTTAATACACTGAAAAAGTTATAAAAAGTGTTCTCCGACGAACTACAAACGTAAGATAGGTAATGACCTCTCAGTACTACTTCGTCCAAGATTGTCTTATAATTAAACCTTCAACCTTTGAGCGTGGATGCTTTTCAACGGATGCTAGCACCGTGCAGCTTCCTGCTCGGTCATTCGGTGTTCAGCCATTCTCTACACCGATTTTGGAGCCTAACCATGGTCGATCGGACCAAAGGTGAGGATCGCAAACATGGTCCAGAACTGCACGATACGACCGCTACGGTGACGCCAACACTTTCCAGTGGAGCGGTATACCGAAACTCAAAAACAGCGTAGTGGAATGCGTGGAAAGAGAAGGAAGGGAGTGGTGGAAGAAACAAGGGGAGATGGCGAAAAGCCAGCGCCCATAACTCGTCCCTCGGCTTAAGCTAATGCGTTACGAATATAGGGGAGTGATGATGTATTATAATAATGCTATTACATTCGGGTCAGCAGCTTTTCCTCCCCGGAGGCGGGCACGTTTCAGGTTGAGCATAGGCAATACCCCCACAGAGAACGGGGGGAGATCAGAAAGAATCCGCAGAGCAAAAAGGCAATGAGAAGCCCGAGGTGGGGGGCCCCGACGTGACGCGACACAGAAGGCTTACGGAGGTAGAGATCGATCCATGATCTGGCCGGTTGTCTGGTGCCTGTATATCGGTCGGAACTGACATCATCGCGTTCTGCTTCTTCTCGTTCGCCACGTTTCATTCTACGCCTGCTCTGTAGCCGGTGTTCTTCGCCTTCTTTTGAAACTACTCATGCTGCTGCGGTTGCGGCTCATGAAGATGATGATGGTGCCTCGTGGCGGCACAAGTTCTTTCATCTTCGTTCCTTCATTTCTCCTCCCTCTTCTCTCAGCTCCAGTCTCCCATGCCCGTCCCCCTCACCAACCGATCTCTTGCCAGTGATGTTGTTTTTGTATGGAGCTAGGGAATGTAGCCATAGTCTGGAAACGTGCGGAGAAGCACATCACGCCGCTATGATACGTTCCTCCCCTCTGAGCCCCGAATTCTAGCGTTGCGGTTTGTCTGAACACTTTGCCTGCAATAAAGTGCATTGGATCGATCAAATAATTTGTGTACAAAGTTTGGAGTTTAGATGAGCTGGAACTTTGACTATACGCAACAGATATTAAGTCTCTTTCAGCGTGGAGTCTCCATGTCGTGACGCAATTTGGCGTACATTCTCCTTGCTCAGTAACATTTCTGACCCTGCTCCAAGTCCCACGTGGCTTGCGTAGTTCTCGAACTCCTGCGCCTGGCGGCAATATCTTAAAACATCATCCTAGGCCCCGGGCAGGCATGAGTAGGCATTGCTTCCCGTATAGCAGCAAAGCAAACCGCGTCTCATTTCACGCTACAATGAGTCGTAGTTGTAGTTCGGAGTGCTTTCTCGCGCTGCAGAGCCTGCCTGCAGTCGATTCAATTATCGGGTAAGTCCGGGGCTGGAGTACCAGAGGCAAACCACCAGAGAGATCTGCCCAGGAACGTCGCTGAACTGAAAACCCAGCGTGCTACAAGCCGATCGGTGTCAATTCGTTCCGCTTTTCGGTTCGCACCGGTGGGACTTCAGAGGTCCTGTACACTCTTTCTCTCTGTCTCGTTGTATCTCTCTTCAACACAGCCCCCGCGGGCAACGTGTCGCTACCCCTACTTCTCCCCCCTGAGCCGCCAGTCATGCATCCTTTTGAGATGTTGATCGCGGTGTAATGATGATGAGATGATGGTCTATTAAGTTCAATTATTATAACACTAACCGCGCTACAGACGCGCCAAAGACGAAGAGATGCTGTGCATCGCCAACCGGTTCACCGGATTCACCCTCCTTTCCCCTTTTGCCACCACCCCTTTTACCATATTTTTCCTTTGCCTCGCCATTTACTTCGCCTTCGATTCCGATTCGTTCCATCTTCGCGCTTTCTTGTCCCTCTCTCTCTCTCTCTCTGCAATGATCTTGTGCCTTCGTCGCCCTGCTCCTCATCCTCCAGCACACACCTGCGCAATTCCGACGAATCGACCGATCGACGGGAGAAATGGCCGCGGGATGAAAGATGAAAGAGATAAAATAATGATCTTACATCGCTTCCAACCATTTTTTGAATCGTTACTTTTTGATTCAATTGAAGCTCCCAGGGGCGCGGGGAAGGATGCGGTGTTGAAGATAGGAGCTACCCCTCAACCTCTCCGTGTGTGTGTATGTGTATGCCTGGATTTCTG
>KE525003.1:1023823-1043010 GCA_000441895.2 Anopheles sinensis
TTCCTCCGGTTGAAATTTGTAAACATACCAATGAGCTGGATAGAAAAGGGCTAAAGTCCTTTTGGGCGGCTTCCCCTTTCACGAGTTTCCCCCCCCCCCCCCCGCTAACACCCACCCATCCCGGGCAAGCCAGCTCATAAAACCGGCCGTCTAATCTGTCAGTCCGGTGGCTTCCGCTTTCTGACGGCTTTCAGACGGCTTCATAAACCATCACCAATGGTGCCTGATATCGTGAGCCGACGTTATCGGGTGCAGATCGCATCGTTCGAGGGCGTGTTTCCCAACCGGACACCGGGACACCGGGGTCCACTCCACTCCACTTTCCCGATCCATCCCACCGCCCTTTATCTTGATCACTCGCAGTCGCGAGTTTCGTGGGTCGAGTTCTGAACGTGCGACGCTTGACCGATGCTTATTTGGTATCTTTCACCGAGATATCTGCACACCGACGCACTTTCGGGATACATGGAGGCACACCAGCGGGAGAGTGAAAAAAAACGAGCAAATAATCATGATAAAAATTATATCTCGCATCGAGCAGTTGTTAATGTAATGGAGTACCAATCAAGCATCGAATCAGAAATTGTTGACTCGATTCTGCCATTACGCAAAGTGGTGCGGCTGAGCCACACGCCCTGCAGAGTCGTGTCTGGTCCGGTCACCAGCGGGGAATCTCGACACTTCCCACCCGTCTGCGAATTCGAGTGTCCACTTTGTGGCGGAAAGGTGTCGTCCAAAACCAAATGAAGAAGACCACATCAGCGACCTTCAACGTTTCCGTTATACATGTACTTCTTGGTGCTCTATTTCTGTTGCTTTCCTTTCCCAAGAAAACTGTCTAACATACCGACTACAACCAGTGGAAGGATGTCATTCAGCACAGATGATCAAACTTGCTCTAATTCCTTAAAGCTCTATGTCTTCTGAAACCTCCTTCAGACTTGACCCGTCACAGGTGAATCGGTTCATCACCGTTTAACTAGAATGTTATCATGCGAACCGGGCAATACCAACCTCAAAAGTACAAAAAGAGAGCCTAGGTGGTGTCGGTAATAACCCTTAAGACCGCCGCGCTAAAGCTATATTTATGGCAGCGCAACCATGCGGGTGGTGAACGTCATACTTTGCAATGCAAGTGATGCGAGAGACCCGGCAACGTCGATGAGATGGAATCGGCAGCAAGATGGATCGAATGCGAACACAAGAGGGGTTCCAGTACCCGAAGATCCCCGGCATACACTATTTATATCGCAAATACATATGAACGGTTTACTGGCGATAAAAAGTCAAATTTATCAAAGGCTTTAGTGAAATTTGTAAGCTTTGTTGGAGTCGAGTCAAGGTAAGTGAATTCAAATGCCTTGCGTACAAGTATGCATTCAGGTTCCAAAAACTATTTCGAAAACAACTGAACTAATGGTAAGTTAGAGGTGTGTCAGAAAAGAGAAGAAGTGATCTCTTCAGATGCAAAATCTGTAAATGTTTCTGTGTTCTCAGACTGTTGAAGAGATCCACTGCAAGTGTAATGCAAAAAGACCGATTATAGCCAGTTTAATTACATTCGATAACCCTATTTTCTATTCGGGGATGTTGTACTTTGTTCTACGGAGTCACTTCTTTCGACGGGAACTAGACATTGATGAAACTCCAGAAACTTTCCTTAAAGATAACGATTGGTGATCGGTCTATTGCTTTGGATGCTTTTACTATTGAGATGAAGGCGTTTAGATAGGTGTTTGCCATTCATGAGCTAGACGGATACGGTGGAAAGGTGTCAAATTCTGGATGGCTTGACTTTACCTACAAAGGTCGAGGAAAATAGACGAACTTCTATGAATTATGTTTAAAAATAACCTAGAATAAACACCTTTCTCTTGCAAGCTAAAATGTGCTTTGAATTATAAAGGAATGACGTCCAGAAAATCTGTCAGGTAGGTAGAAGAAAGGTACAAAGTAAACCCACATGTGCCAAAACAGAAGTGTAGAAACATGTGCTACAACAAACGGGGAACGGGGTTAACAAAAAATGCTCTACCGGATTGCCGGTGTCCTAAATGACCACTGTGCGGAACGGGTCTGTGGACGTGCGGGAGGCGAACTCCTCCGTCGCCGTCGAATGTCGGTGTTCGGCCGGGGTTAGTTTTTTTCGGCGGTGTCTGTCGGAAGGTGTGAAATTCACACCGGCACGTTACTCGGCACGATCTCAGCTCCGGAATTGGAAAACCCGAACACCGGCGCGGATGCGCATTGGAACGATTACGAACAGTGTGTGGCCTGCTTATTCCGATTTCCGATCACCATCCTTCGACCGATCGACCCGGTTCGGTGTGTGTTCGCATCGCCATCTCCAACTCCATGCGCGACGGACGGCACCTTCATCTGCCGGCAGGTGTCTGAGAGTGTTACTGCCTTCATCTCACCATCAACAAGCGTACGGTTCCTATATGCGAGAACGTAATATTGATCGATTGAAGCCTTTTTTAAACATTTTAACGTCCGTTCCCCAAAACCGGGCGGCAATGTTCAAAAAAGGATCGACATAAAAATAAATCACAACAACAATGCAGCGGATAAAGTGTGAAATTTAGCGGGATCGTCTTAAATACGATCCAGGGGGGTTGCCTTTAGCACTGCTATTCTTTCCTAGCCTACGTCTAACGTAAAATTAGTTTGATGGATTTTCAAATTAACGAAATTATGAAGTGCAACTGTGGGACTGGGCGACGTAACAGGGTCAGCTCGAAGGGAAAACGAAAGAATTATATTCATTATCAACCCTATCCCCGGTAGCACGCGTGTGTGTGTGTGTAAGTCGAAAGGTATGTAAAGTGGAATATGATATCGACGCTGGACACTTAATCCTGGCAATAAAATTAGGTTTATGATTTCACATCACAATAAAAGGTAATGTAATTAACATAAATATCAGTCGAAGGAAGGGAGGGAGGTGGAATAAAAAAAAAGTAAATGAGTCTTAGGCACGGGGGAGGTCAAGTGTAAGAGCACCGAACGGAGGGAGCGAACGCCAAAGCAAAGCGAACGAAAGATGAAATCCCTCCTCACACAGACACCGAACCGTAACCGAAAAACGTCGACTGTTATGGGCCACCGGAGGCTGAATGGTGGTCATTTACGTGAACCTCCGGCCCCGTTTCCGTCCGCCTTGTCCGCTCAGGGTTAAGGGGTTTGCGAGATTACGACCCCGCCACCGGACGCGGAATGATAGTGATGAGAATAACAACTCCTTTTAGGGATTTGAATCAGAGTGAACAATCATAAACGATGATTCGAATCATTAAGTCACTCTTTTTTTTTATTTAAAACGTGTAAAATGAGTTAGAAGTCGTCGCAGAATTCTTAACAGGGATTCGAATCCCAAAAGAGTGGAATGAGTGAATAGAACAGTTGCAGGTCGCCACAGAGATTAGAATCCCAAGAGTGAGTAAAAGAGTTACTAGTCGTCGTTTGGGTGCCCATGGCGCAGTGGTAGCGCAAGAAAACACCACGCCGTAGGTGTGGGATCGAATCCCGAGTCTGGCACCCCCCGGTATTACGAACGGCTGACCACCGATTTAATAATATACCGTCCATCGGTCACAGTAACTCTCCATGGAGAGAGGCCTTGTCCCACTTGGGGATGTTGAGCCACATAAGAAGAAGAGTCGTCGTTTGAATTCCAAACTGGGATTTATTCTTTTATTCACTCTTGGGATTCGAATCTCAACTTCGGATTCGAATCTCGACTTGGGATTCAAATCCTTGTGGCGATTAGCAACTCTTGTACTCACTCATTCACTCTCTTAGGATTCGAATCCCAAGAGTGCGTAAAAGAGTTACTAGACGTCACAGAGATTTACTCTTTTACTCACTATTGGGATTCGAATCTCTGTCGCTTCGAGCAACTCTTTTACTCACTCTTGGGATTCGAATCACTCTTTGGGAATCGAATCTCCACTTCGGATTCGAATCTCAATTTGCGATTCGAATCTCTGTGGCGACTAGCAACTCTTGTACTCACTCATTCACTCTTCTGGGATTCGAATTCTAGTTAGGAAATTCAAATCATAAAGGAGTTGCAAATATTGCCCCTTAAGGATTAAAATCAATCATTCAATAGGATGATTCCACTCACTCACCCATTCTTACTCATTACGCACATCACTAACGGAGTTGGGGGAGCGGTCGGCGGAATGGGGCGGAATGGGTCTCCGCCACATTCACCTTTCGGACGCAGCCGCGAGCTGATATGGAGCCTTCACACGCACAACCACGCGAAAGGTAGGGGAAGGCTTAACCGAAAAATTAACAACAACCGAAACGAAAAAAAAAATAAATATATAAGAGGAACTAAAATCTCCCCGCACATTTCGGGCGCTCCTAACGAACATTAATGATTCCATTTGATCTACACCGACAACCGACACACTTGCCGCTTTGGGAAGAATGGCCGCCGAGCGAGTGCAAGGAAGAAAGCGAACGGAAACCGATAAAAGGAACCGCCTTCCACCCGCCCCCGGGTTGACGATCCTGGTCCTGGGTGTTGGCGAGGGGGAGGGGGAAGGAGGAAAAGGGAAACCCATCAGCATCTAAATGCCACCACATTCGAATTGCCCGCGTTTGCGTTGCGCCGTGGAAAATTAACATACAGTAAAAATAAATAATTCCGGTGGCAGAACAAGAAATAAGGGGCAAAATGTGTTTCATAATGGGTATTCAAGAAGAAATAAAAAGCAGCATCAACAACACAGTGGTAAAGCATTAAACGGTCCAGGGGAGTTTTTGAGATAAAAAAAGGATGATTTTACAGAGCTTACTTTTACGACCACGTTCGGACGAAAGGCAGGAGGAAATACCTTCCCTCAAAGGATAACGAAACCCGACCGAGCTAATTTGTAAGAATGCAAACAAAATGCAAACTATGATACCTAGCGACGGGGCGCTTAACTTGTTGACAAAAACGGAAGGACATACAAAAAAGGCCAATTGAAAGTCACGCTTGCCAACCTGTTTTATAGACTTGTGCGTCTAAAGCCGACTTACGACGGTTCGCCAAAGAGTGGCCGATATGAAACATCTCTAATCCGAAAGTTGAAAACTGATTTGAACGATGAAAGTAATGAAGGGAGAGAGAGAGACTGAATTCGAGCCGGTTTCCATCGGTAATTAAAACAGAACGAGCCCACCATGCAGTGTACTTATAACCACTTTGCTTACCAGGGAGTCATGGTTAATTAGTCGTCGGAGGGATCGACTCTTAAGGCTAGTTGAAAACCGGTTGCAACAATGATAAGGCGATGCGAATGTAGTGTTTTTCTCCTTTTCAGTTGCTTTTTCCTGTTGATTGAACAAGTTGTCAATCACAATTAAAAGGTCCTAGACACAGAAGACGCTTGAAGTAGTTAAATAATGTCTACGTGTCAAACTTGACGCATCGCATCTATAGTTTTGTCCTATGAATCTTTGGAGAAAATTCATGCGAATTGATGATGAATCGAAAAACTTCGCGAGTCTCTCGTCCAGAGATTCATATTCATTCAATCAATACAAAGAGTGATTGAGATAAATGAATCGGATTCAGAATCAACCAATCGCAACCAATTATCCTAAAGTTGGTGGAATCGATCTCCACGGGATGGTCAAGGGGACCGCGCTTGACCAGTTGCGAATTTAGCATAACAAACACCTTGGGTATGCTTACCCCATCAGTAGACACATTCCAGGCACACCCGGGCAAACATTCTGTTTCCACTAATTTGAGCAACACGCGCAACAAAACAACCCGCCCATTAGCTTTGATAGAAAGGTGTGAAAATGTTTTGCAGCTTCGAGCATTATTTACATGCCTGTCTTCTCCTTCCAGCCTCCATTATCTCACAGCGATGTGCTAAGCGAGTGATGAGCCGTAGCTTTTGTTACTTCCTGTTCTTCAGGTACATTCTGTACTCTATTGACATACCGCTTTGGTGCCATCGAATGATATCACCAAACTGCCCGTGAAGTTGTTTTATGTCTATCTCCTGCTGGAGAATCCAGCTCCGAGGAACTCTAAGTGATTGCAAATTGCTAGAGTTGCATAACTCAGATTAAGACGCATGAATTGGGATTAACCTTTGCTGCGACTTTGAGATCCAGGAATCTCTGAATGAAAGGCATAGCTAAAAAAAGATCTCCCATTATGTTTTGGTCGCTTGATGCACTCCCATCAAAGAATCATGAATCAAGAAAAGATTCATCAATATTTTGGGATATTGCCTACTCAAATATTCATGAATTTATCGAACTGAATATTGGTTAAAAGATTCATATGAATGAATCCACCCAAAAGATTCATAAGGTTCAACTCTACAATCCTCTGTAAAGGTTTTACGTGCAGATTGAAAAGAACCCTCGAGGTTCCAAGAACCAAGAAAGTAAGCTTATGATCAACGTCAATATCGGGAAACTACAGGTCGGTTGTCAGCCGTTTTGTAGTAGCTTCTTCTTCTTTAGTTATACGAGACGGGTTATATCCTTCTACGTTAAGTCGAACCCTGGGTCTCCTTACTCCTTTTACAATCAGAGGAGTACCAACTCTGTACGAGACTCCTAAAAAGGGGCATCGTCCTAAGGGGCCGACTGTGAAAATCATATGTCCAATTTTGTAGTAGCAAGGAGGAATGACTCGGACTCCAGATTCGAAACCACGAGTTCCAGGTTGGTGTGTCACGAGCAACCCTGATCTCGTCTTTGAGAAAAGTATTCTTTTTTTTTATTTCTGTTGTCAAGAAAAGTATTCTTCTTATGATCAAATTCACGATTCTTAGGGTTGTCTGTTTGTCTTGAAATCAAGTGGCTATCCTGCGTTTGATTGTTCAGGATGAGATCGGTTGATTGTGAATGGGAACATTCGGTTGACGACGACGGAAACAGGCAGGGTGATAGCCACAACACTTACCAATCGTTCTGCGTCCAGCCAGGTGCGCACGATGCCACTCGCCGATCCATTTCCACCGTTGCCAGCGGTCGCCGGTGATGGCCCGCTGTGCGCTAGATAGTCCAGGGCCGTTTCCGGCGCGGACGCGATCGTCATGTCGTACACCAGGTTTTGGCACGCACCCAGCATTATGCGTTCGCAGCGCAGCTCCTCCGCACGCAGTACGCCAAAGGAGGCGCACAGGAGCAACGTCGCCGTGGCCAGCTTCCGGAATCTCGTGCGTTCGAACGGGATATCCATCGGATACCGCTTTCGGCCGGCGGCAAGCATTGTTCGCCTCAAAACCTCTCTTGCGTCCTTGCTGCTGTTATCCTTGTGGGTTCAATTTATTCCTCTTTCTCTCTCTCTCTCTCTATCACCTTCCTTTTTTCTGTTTCGTTCCTTCTCTTCTTCTGTTTGCACACTATCGTTGTTCCCACTCGTCCTTAGTGGAATGCACACCTCATGAGTAGAGCACTGTTTCCGGTGGATGGCTTCCGGGCCGGCACAAATCGGACGCTGTTCGTCATAGTGGAACCCGGTAAACAATCCTTTCTCGATCACCCTCGGTGATATCACACTTTCTGCACCACTTTTGCGTGAGTTTTCATCTAGTAAGCGCCACGGAACACGCTTCGAATGGCAAGATCATCACACGTAACGTAAACATAAGCTACCCTAAAACACGAGCACGCTCCAGCACACAACAAAGTTCGAGCGAGACGTACACACCACGCACCACAGTCCGGCTCCGACCAGCCAGCGGAACAACGATCAGGCGATCCTACCAGCTCGACGTGCTATCTCCGACTAACGCCGCACCGGTTTGACGGATCGCGGCTATATAGAAACGGTCCAGCAAACTCTCAGCGTGCCGGTGTTCAACACCGCTGTGAAAAGCCGCGCGCTCGTACCACGCATGTTTTTCCCGCGGTTCCGCTCACGCGAGAGAGCGGATTCTTCACCACAAAACCAACGCGCGATGTTTGGAAGCCGGCGAGAAGCGAAGGAGATCGGCGAAGAAAACGGGGCCAGGCAAAATATAGAGAATGTGCCGTTTATTTTCATAGCCTTCCGTTGCTCTTTGATGGTTCCTTTCATCTTAACATTTGGTTTGATCTGATTCTTGCTGTGTGTTTACCTGTCGAGGCCCGAACCCACGTTTGAACGCAAGAAGGCTTGCCCACTCGGGTGAAGGGTTTTGTAAGAAAACATTTTAAAGAACGCAACAGCTGTAATAGCACTTCCTTTGTATATATGTTCTCCTTTCTGTACTTCACAGGAAAAATTTTCCTCGAACGTGGGTGACATGTGTAACTTTGCACAATGTAAGAGTCAATTTTTCAAACAACCTATCATAACTACACATAACTTAACATAAAACATAACTTTACCGTCCTCAGAACATCAGAAAAACGCCTAAGGGTATGCAATTCGCACTGACGCTTAAACGAATACATTTGCGATGATTTATGTAGGCGATGATTTCAATTGTTCGTCCCGACTTCGTTCAAGCATAGAATCTTCACTATTGTTCTTGTTGTGTTGTTGATTATGCAAGCAACCTTTGGCTTAATCTCCGGCCAACTGCCTGTAAGGTCGTCGAAGTAGTTTTTTGAATAACTAACAAATGTTACTTGATTCAATTATGTTGGGACGTTTTTCCATTTGAATAGACTTTCTTATTGCATATAGGAAGGCGTTTAACAAATTATCAAATTAGTTTTTATGAAAATAAAACGGTTTGAAAACTTTTAAAAACTGTACCTCAGGGATTCGTAACGGCTTCAGTGACTTTCTTACAACCTTTGCACCACCTTCTGTATCTTTGGAGAGTTTTCATTACTTTTCCGTTTTCCCCGCAGACGTTTGCCTTTTTCGTGTGTCCAAATTCCTGTTCAAATTTGCGTCGACCCCGAAAAAAAAACTGAAAATGTCCGAAAAGTTCCTTCTTCTTGTTTTCCAACGCATCACTCAAGATGTCTGTAAACTATCATACATGAAGTCGCTCAAATGTTCACTTACCTTCTCTGGACAACTGCCACCGTCGGTTTCTAAGCATCTTTAACGGCTTTAGGGTTTGAATGGAATTCGAACCCGGGCCGGTAGATTTGTACTCTAATACTTGTGAGTCACTAAAGTATTTCCTTGCAACTCGCAAACCTATGCAACTCACACCTTTTAAACAAGGTTAGTCAAATTCGACAGGCAATGGAGGCGCCTAGTAGGTGAAGCATATTAACCTGCACATAAGTGTTGCAAGTTTCCCCTATGTTCTGCAATCATAAAATGGGTAAGCAATCAAAATATTCTGAACTTCTGACATCGTTTTGATGTCATCATTGATTTTCGGTTCGCTGCTCAGATGATAGTTGGAGGTGTATAGAAAGCGTGTGAAAGTGAGAGAAAATATTGTAATTATATTTAATCACCGAGCATTTGGTAGAGTACAGAAGATTTGCTCATCTTTCGCCTCGGAAGATCCGCTTCTTGGAACGTAGTTCTCAAATTTAACCACTTTTTAAAGACACTTTCTGATTTGATTAAATATTTTCCGTTTCAAGCGAATACAATCTCATTTTACTTCTTTTTTTCCCCGTCAAGTATACATTGTGCGAGTAAGTGGAGAGGCCTTCGTCCTTCAATGAAATCTGCCAAACGAGTCTCTTGGACCAGACGGAGGGCGTCTAAGGCACCTGACGGAGTGCATTATTGCATTTGCAAACAAGCGATAAGGGAGTCAGCTGCGAACAAAAGGGACAAAACAAAACGACAAAACACAAACAGAAATGCAATGGTGCAGCGTTCCTTGATTGACCACCAATGCATCCACGGTGCACACACACTCACACCCGGCAAGCATGTGCGCGGGTACAGGCGTGTTGAAGTGCGCCACTGTGGCTGTGGAGTGGTGGTGGTGGTGGGTCCATTTTTCGAACGATCAAAGTCCAAAAGTGGCGTGATCGTTGCGTAAAGTGTGATGAGCAACAAATAGAACGGCGCGCGGCCACGGCTTTTTACACCCGAGCCTAATCATCGGCGGTCGGTGTGACGCAGTTGCGCGCAACCACCACCAACACACCCAGCATACAGGCGAGGTGCTAAGGTTTGGCTGCATCTGTATGCCTTGAGACCGAGGGATTTTCTGTGTTTGTTTTCGACGTTCGAGCCAGATGTGTGTTTGCACGTCATCCGCGTGCATCGGCATTGTTGCATGTATGCCATCGGATGTGCTGGATCGGGCACGTCCGCACAGCCGTCATCTGGAAGGCAAGGACTTGTACCGACTCAGCTGATGACGGTATCCTAGTACCCAGTGTGATAGCGTCATTGAATTGTAAGCAATGGCGACCACAAAGTGTGATGATACGACCGAGTTTTACATATTCTCATAAGGTGTGTCTCTCTCTCTCTCTCACACACACACACACACACACACATCCACATAGCTGTCTCGCTTTCTTAATCTAGTTCACCGGACTCAGGGAGGGAAGGAAATCGGGATCGTACGATCGCTCTAAGTGAAATGACCTCCAATGTCATACAATTATCGACTGGTGGCCATCAGCCACAGTCTGACACGGGGAACTTCCGCGCTATAACATGTGTGTGCACGTTCGACGGTTGTAACCGGTCCATCGGAATCCAGAGCCAATCGAATCGGTCCTTACTATTAAAAATCCAACGTGTCTTCTTATCAAACACGGGATGTTGCATGCTTTGTACGGAGATAAGCAAACAACTCTGTTATTTGCCAGCTTCAAAGTTCATGCCGAGGCAATGTGTGGGAACTACCGAAGCATAACAGTGCTCTCAACACCACGTTATAATAAACTGTTCTACTTCGTATGGGCGAATGTGCTGATTCAGGCCGGGTGTTTTGGTTTACTTCTCTTTCGAAAAATGGGGAACGTCGTCGATGACAAATGTTGAGGGCCAATGTTTCGGACCAAGACCATGAAGAAGGAGAAAATTGGAGAACCCACTTCGATGTACAAAAAAAGACGCTTTTTTCTTTATTAACATGATTTCTTCATAAACAATCAGAATAGAACAAACAGAAAAAAAAACAAATAAACACAAATTAACCTACATAGACGCAATTGTTTGTTACGATTTCCATCGTTACCAGTAGCGGTGGTCACGCCTCTACACGTCCAATGCAAAACACTGACTCTCGGCAGAGTGGGAAAGTCGATTGCGCTCCAGGAAAAAAGAAAACAGGGCGCATTTGTTTAAAAAACAACAAAAAATAATGCCCATAACGATATTAGGGAGCATTTCCCAATAAGGGCCTTTTTTCTTTTTCTTGCGGTGGAGCTTCTGTCTGTCTTCCCCATTTTTTTTTCTACAACTAAACTCACAGCTTTGCACGGATTATCCACGCACAACCTAACGCGTGGCAATGCTTGTTCTCTCTTCGCCCGCGCCGGGTACAATCTTCTCTGCTTAGCTTCCACGGGAACGATCCCTTCCCCCTTACCTGGTATATAATTAATATATATGTATATAGTAAAAGTAGTTGCATCCCCACCGACCCTCGGCACGCATGCGCATGCCTTAAAGTCAAATTAGAACGATCGTGATGTCGACCGCACGGAAAACTGCACGGTGCATGTGCATCAATCCTCCTAAATATGCGTGTTGGGTGTGGGATGCCCGCCTTCCTACTGTCTGTCTACTTGATTATGCATGTGCTCCCCACCCCGCCCTCTCTCCCCCATCGCACGTGATCTTTCCCAACAAAAAAACCTAACGTGTCGCTAGACCTATTCCTGCTTCGGAGGCTGGAGCGTTTTACTGCTGTTGGTCGTCGCGACCACATCGGACGTGCTGGTGGTGGATGAGGAGGTGGCGGAGGTGGTGGTGGTGGTGGCGGTGGTACTGCTATCGGTGGCCGCGTCCTTGCCCTGTGGCCCCTCGACCGATTGCCGCTTCTCGTTGATGAAGTTGAGGTACTGTGTCAGGCGGAGCACGGCTATGAGCGTCGCCACGTAGTCCCGGACGTCCTCCTTGCGCAGGGACTTTACCTGCGTGGAGACGGTCCGGTAGACGCGGCGCGCCACCTTGTTGGACAGGCGGCCGACGGTTTGCACCGTGTGCAGCACGGGGTCGTCTTTCGCGGAGATGAGCACTGCGTGAACGAATACCAGCGTTAGAAGGTCTTAGAACCCTTTGAGAACCTGGGGAAGCCCACACACTTACCATTATCGTCGTCAGTGTCGGTGTCCGACTTGGGGAAGTAGTAGTCGAGCAGGCGTTCGGCGAGCTGAGCCGTGGTGTCGACACCGTTCACCGCCAGGCTGCCGTACTGCGTCGCCAGGACCTCGTTCGCCTTGCGCCAGGAGAGATCCTTCAGCGAGGCGGCCCGCTGCTGGGATGCCGAGCGCAGCTCGCACACCTTCTCGATGTGCGGCTTGACCGTCTCGATGACGCGCGTGCGCGCCTGCTGGTAGATCTCGGCCGGCTGCTCCTTGATGATCGGTGCGTTTACCTCCAGCTTGTCGATGCCCTTCACCAGCGTCTGGTCGACCAGCTGCAGCGGTCGGTCCAGCTTCTGGACGAGCGGCGCCGAGATGGTGACCGCGCGGCACACAACATCCTCCGCCGTACCGAGGGCCCAGGTCAGGAGGGGATTGTAGTCTGTCGGCGCAGGTGGATAAGATAATAAGCGAGTGTTAGCGAGCTCGATTGGTTATGTTATCTTCCACTCAGTATTCCACTTGGTGCCTACAGGATAGGTAGGGTTGGTTTTTTTTTATCGCCCCTCCGGAACAAACCGGTCCGTTGCGGTCCGGTCTTATCGTAAATGTATTTCCCATGCACGATGCATGTGACGGTTGTCATTAAGTCTGACTCCCACCCAGACCTTTTCAATTAGCGTTGTGTGTATCTGATTCAGAATCATGCATCTGAATTTTCATGTTAGACATTCATAAATGATCAAATATTCTTCAAGAACCTTTAACGATTCATGATTGTTCAAATAACACATCATTAAGCTCAACAAATAACAACGGACTCGTTTAACTATACTCTGACTCGATATCCAGTAACAAAATCGGAGAGTAATATCAGCAACTCATTGCATATATGATCGAGCGGATGAGATTTTATTTATGGCATGACCGAAATTTGTGGGAAATAGACAGGATTATCTTCTCTTATCGTAAACCATGACTGGCTCACGATGTCACCGGAAATACTCCCGTACTTCGAACGTCCCAGAAGAGTAGCCACCTGCGTGCGATCACCCATCGGCGACATTCGATTCGACACGTCGTGACATACTCCTCCCACTTGCTCACCCACCTATCAAATAGTAATCTTCCCCAAGCAAACCCGTGCACGGCTGATAAGCTTAGCCAATTACTGGGGTACGAAGTACCAGGGTTCGCCCCAATGGATCAGTCCGCTCGATGGTGGACACATACGGCTATTCTCAATGCTACACCGTCGAGAGGTTCGAACGTTATCGCCAGCGTCATTGTGTAGAGTCAACGAAGGGCAACCAGAGTGCTAGGTCTGGGCACACGATCGACATTCGTCGTCGCGAGCTGTTCTTCTTCAATCCCGGGGTAGTTCTCAATTGACGCGGTATATTTATGTAGTCGATTGAACATCGAACTAGAAACCCATTCGGAGAACATCCTTTGAACTTGTCCAGACCGAAGAGGAGAGATATGGTTCGGTGGTTGAATTCTTGAGCTAAAAATCATACTCCCTTCAATCGAAAACCAGCGCGTACCAGCGTTATCGTGCAGTTGAAGGACTTTGCACCGCCCCATCGAGCCGAGAGTATGGCTTAAAGTATAGAGAGGCAAGTGAGTGGGGGAAAAACGGAATAATCATAATAAACAAAACAACACAATGAGGAACTCTATACGCTGAGAGGCTCGCAAAAACTAGAAGGATGCAATATAGCAGATAAGGGTAATCAGTGATGCGAACGGCACACATTCATTCATTCTTTCCGACCGAGGTTCGGTCGCAAGATAAGGAGAATCCACTCAAGCGCAAAGTACCACAAGAAAACCACCCGTGCTCGAACGAGCGGCGTTTGCAACTTGTACGAGTTTTCCTTCCCTCTAACTGGCGTTGCTTCAACGACGGAAGCCATATGCGTTCGTTAGTGAAGGTTTTTGTGCCATGCGCTCATTGATCGAGTTTCGACCGCGATACCGTCGTGTATATAATGGCTACCTCCTTGTGGCCGGTTGTGAGGTTAGGATCGATTGTTCTGGACGATCGTAACGGGATTGATTCGGATCGGGTCAAAACTGTGTCAGCTGTTATCCTTCGCAAAACATGGCGCATTACGTATTGGTTCGGTTGGCGCATAAACAATCCAAAATACTTGCTGCGTACGCCCTGAAGGCATGTGTTTTTTTTTTGCCGTGGCGTATTCCCTCGCGACCGCCATTCGTACTCTATCTTTTCGTCTATCTCACTCCCTCTCTTGGACCACCATATGCGGGCATGATGACGATCTTCAACACAGTCATTCCGCCGAACTGGTTTTCTGGCGCTGACAGTGAACTTTGGACCGGATACATGTTTTCCATCGCATATACGGCAGAGCATCGCCGTCTGGCAGTTGCCGGTCGTCGTCGTCGTCGTCGTCAGTGTTGGTGCACTAAATGGCCCCGCGGAGAATTTCTTCTCGCCCGAGCGCACACACCTTCTTACACTTCCAGAATGGTTTTCCCCCAACACCCCTCCGGACGGCTATAAAAGTGTAGTGATGATGGAGGGGCTTGTGGAGCACCACAATGTTTCTTCTTCACCGCATTTTAACGATGGCGGCGCACACAACAGCGGTTCCGCTCTTATCAAAAGACAGTACCCGGTCCGAAACCAAGTGAAATGACCCCTACCAATTATCGATTGCAAAAGGGGACCCTAGGAGGGGGGGGTTCTATGATGGCCGTTCCGTGATGGCGTATCACCACCACTGCTGGATTGGCGGGCCACCATTGGAAGGTGTACAGGGGTTGTAGTCACATGGTTCGCCCCGTGCTTTCTTTTCGGTTCCCTGCTTCTAGTTTTTTTTTTTACGTACCTTTCACACGCCCGTAGACGTTCTGTGTCTGCTGCCAGGTGGCGTCCACTACCGGCAGCTTCAGCATCCGATCGAGCGACTCGAGGTGTGGCAGCAGGGCGGCACTGTTGCTGTTGGCCGGTGCACCGCCGTCCACGTTGGTGGTGTTGCTTGTAGCGGCTGCTGCTGCACTTCCATTCTCTTGCACTTTGGACGCCATTTTTAAGCTACTCTTTTGTGATTAATATCCTCACTCAAAAAGCACACACGAGCGTTCTTGAATAACTTTCCTACACGGATAGAGAGGCACAGATAGGATGGGAATTACTAAAAACGAAGGGAATTTACTCAAATTACGAAAACGACAAACGAAAACTTTATGTTCAAAACCCGCTGATGCAACAATCCGCCGAAGGCGAGAGAAGGAAATCGCGCCTAGGTCGGTAACGATCAGGTTAAACGTACGTCAATCTACGCTTTTGGTTTGGTTGGCGGCTTCACACTCTCACGCGCTGTTTAGTGTCTTGTGTTGTGTGTCGGAAGATCAGGGCGTGTGTGGCGGACTCGACTGCACTGTCGAACGGTTGGGAATGGAATGAGCCGTACGGTGCGCCACGAGGATCGTCCTACGCTATACGCGGACGTCCACGCTATCTACACCGCGGGACCGACGTTTCCCGAGCCCGCCGAGAGTATAGCCTGCTCCCAAACGCACACACACACACACACACACACACCGCCATGCAAATACGCGCTCCAGCGCCCTGCTGTCCGCCACGGGATCCGATACATATAGGAGGCCGATAGACCGCGACCGAGCGGATAAGGGCGCCATTGGGCCCGAGAGTGTGTGTATGCGCGAGTGAGCGAGTGGCGGAATTCGAAAGAATTTGTCAGCGCAAGCTGATGAGCTGATTGCACCCTCGCGGTTCCCTTCCCCCCTCCTTTCCGCTTCCTCGGACGGGGCTTCTTTTTTTGTCATGAAAGTGCTGTCGATCCATCTCGTACAGCGCATCTCGCGCGTGTATTATGCATCTCGAGAACGATCGCGCGTTCGCTCAACCGGTTTTCGGACGATGGAGGGTGGCGGCGGGGAGGAAGGTTGTACCCTTGGTTGGCGGCTCGGAGAGGTTGGTAGTAGAACATGCGTTGATGCGTTTTTTACACTACTGCACGTCACACTCGAGGGCTTATCAGAACGCGCGCGCGCTCGGTATATTGCAATTTAAATACCCCCTATACACACACACACACACACACAAACAGTAATACACACCTGAGCAAATGCAACTGTACTCTGCCCGGTTGCATCCGATGGCGCGAAGCGAAAATCACTAGCGGTTTTGCCACGCAGAACGGAACACTGATTGCTTTTCGAACTGGCCGTTTTTGAGCCGCTTCTATGATGACGGTGTGCGCCGTGTTTATAATGCTTTTTATAGTAGCCCCGGTCGGTCACTGCCGCTAAATGGCCGGCGTATACGGACTACTCCGAAACTCGCCGCTTATCAGCAGTTACGTCCCCCGCGCCTCACACGCTCCCAAACCCTCATAGGTCCCCTATCTAGCGCTCCGTCACGATGAACCTTCGAACCCGACGGCGCGAACACACACACACCGCCACGGACACACACGGACCCACGGCCCCAGACTTAGCTAATTAGTACTTTGCACTTTGCACCCCTCGCCCCTCAGCCCCTAGGGTTGCCGCCCTTCACAGGAGGGTCCCGTGTATCCCCGGGATCGCACCTGCCACCACACCACCACTCACCACCAACACTAAGGATGGTTTGCCAATCACACGATTCCCCCCCCCCCCCCCCCTGTCTCCTACAACTCTAACGGACGCGAACCCTTGACGACAAGCACCACAACCGGTAACCTTTAACCCCGTGTTGCGAGTGTAACTTTCTGTGTGTGTGTGCCTGTGTATGCACGGTTGCAATGAACTCTTTGACTTTTTTGCGAAATGGCGAGATTTGCTTCTTTTTTTTCCCGCAAGTGCCCATTGCGCCACATTCGATTAGCGAACGTCCTCGGGAAAAAATAATAAAATTATAATCTTCCCGTTTACAACACAGGGGAAGAAAGTCTCCCGACGCGATTCCCATTTCATCATTGGAATCCTCTGGCTCTGGGGAAGCGTGGTTGGCCCAAAATGTGCACAAATTTAATCAGAAACGGAACACATCATCGCGAATCAATGTCATGCCCGAGGCTATGGATTTACAGCCTTCGCCTGCGTAGTTCTGTTCTACTTTTAAAGCCTCGCTATATGCCAAACCTCTTGCAATCAAATACTTTTTCCTTAGAGAGAAATCAAAAGTTTCCGTTACAGCACTAGGACTATGCTTTTATGGCATCAATTTTAATATAATTTCTTACATTTAGGCTACCATCAGAGTTTACGTTGATTTTCTAATAAAATTAATACAATTTGTGCCCCTTTCAAAAACTTATTTTACGAATACGAAGGTAACACTAATTTATTGTTCCTATTACCTGTTTTCTAAGTCTCATCTGCATCATTGTCTAATCCTTTCCATGCGCGAAAGGAATTGTGAAATTGGAAGGGAAATTGATTTGCCTCTACACACGCCAGTAACATGCACCCGGGTCGGGTAGCGGCTCGTGGAAAACGTGAGGTATTACTCACGGTCTTCTAGGGGAAAGATTTTTTTCCCCGCAACCATCCACACGGTCAAGTGCGAAGTTCAATGCATGGACCGGTCCTGCCTGTTGCCTGTTTGGTATGGTGGTAAACGTTTAATCGTTGCCTGTTGGTCGTGATGAACACGACGATGAGCGTTACTAATACTTTACATTAGCTAGCGTTTTTAATTACAGCTCGTTACACTGGCACTTAAATGACGACATTTGCAGCCAAACGCTGTTGTAGATACATTTGAATATCTGTTCTTTGGAGCGGATGGAAAAGGAAGCGAATGTCAAGCTTAAGTGCAGTAATTTAAATAGTTTTATGCTTAACAAAAACTACCCGCCACACACTTTTGCAACTTTACTTATTTCAAGAAAAAAACACTTATTACTGACAATCGTACGTTTCAGGGAGAAGCTTCTGCTGAAAGCGTAATATCAGTGTGTTGGAGAGAAGTTACACAAACCGATAAGGATATCGGCGGTCTAGAACCCGAACACATTGGGGACATTGCTTTACTGGGGATCAGAAAAAATGGCGTATCCCTGAAGCAGAAGCAGTAATCACGTTGTCGGATAAGGCCACTCTCCATGCATTGCACCAGCAATTATCAGTTGTTGCATGTTCTTCCACTCAACGGTTGCTCTACAAACGCAATCGGAGTTGTAGGTTTGTATATTGTGTATTAAATTTGTAATCGTTCTTTTGGGAATACTTGTTCATCTTGTTACTTCGGTCATTTTTCAACCGCGAGTACAAATTCAATCACACAGGGACCGCTTCTTTCTCTGCTCGCTGGAGTCCACTCCATACCGTGCCTATAATTTGAATGGCATTCATAAATTTAAATTAGCTTCGATTACTGGTTGGGGGTCTGGAAGCAAACAGGATTTTCTCACCAACAGTACGCCAGGTTATAGCTAGCAGGACTGACAACAACGTGAGTAAGGCGAGCTTCAATTGAAATCAATCTAAATAAATTTGTACCCTTTACCTAACGTCGCTATTCTCACGTGTAGGTGATGTTTGCAGCTAGGTCACACGTGGTTGCGAATCAAAAGGATACGCCTCGAAACGCGAACGGGTCCATTTCACATCCGATCACCGGAGACTTTAGATATGATCGGCTCAAGTGATCTGCTCGAAGTTTTCTTTCAATATGATGTTGCAGCAATGGTCCAACTGTTTTTTCTCTAAAGTTCTCCAAAGTGTTTTTCGAGCATATTTTCATGCAATGGTTATGCCAGGCTTCAACTAGAGCGAATGTTTTTGTGACATTTTTCGGGAACACCGTTTACAAAACGTAACTGACGAATTTTAAGCTTAAATATTCCACCTCAATCGATTCGAAGCAAATCAAAATAAGGTGTGAATCACCGCCCAATGGTACCGCAACCAAATGATCCAACAGTGCTACACCTTGCATATTTTTTCGCGGCTCATCGGCGTAAGCGCACCATCCTTGTGGTGGTTTTGCGCTAGACAAATCATCAGAAAACGGCCAGGCACGTCAACAACGTGTCTGTCGCCGAGAA